>JBAGKO010216662.1:0-12819 GCA_037177275.1 Acacia concinna
AAAAAAAATATTTTGGAGCTCCCCAGAAGTGGACGCCAAGGAGGCGCCCAGGAGGGGGCCGCAAAGGAGAGAAGCCCCCTCCACATAGCACAAGGGTCTAGCGCCACATAGGAGAGTGAGCACGCATGTATCGGGACGGAAGAAGAAAACTAGAATGTTGTGACTGGTTCTCGATCTATAGCAGCGGCAACAGTGACGTGGGGAGCATCGGCACACAATCTTGCAATTTAATCAGTTCTATTATTCTTTCTCCTCTTTTTCTTGAATATGAATTTTATCTTATTGTTATGAATTTTCTTATACTCATGTTGGACCAAATTATTTTTTTAATATAGGGTAGTTATGAACTGATTCTTAGATTAGAGTATGTTGAAACTTTTTAGTTGTGTTTTAGTATTATTTTTGTTTATTTAATCTTAATTTATTTGTCTCTATTTAATGTCTGATCACCATTAAGTATGAATTTGAGAATTTAGATTAGCCTTGAAAGAGATACCTTTATTGGACCATAGGATTAAATAATGAGGGATTAGAATTTATTCTAATTTGCCATTAGGAGAGGAATATACCTTGGACCCCTATAGTCATATTAGAGTGATTTGGGAATTTATTGACTCTTGAATAAATTTGTTAGGAATAACAATTTACATAAAAAGATGGGTAAAAGTCATCTAGAGATACTTATACCTATTAATACTCTAAACTAACAATTAATATTAATTCTATCTAATTGGTGAAAGACATATTCTAAAACTTGGAGAAGGGATTAGTCACTGTAGATTATATTATCATCTGAACTCTTTAAAACTCTAGCTTTAGTATTTTTCCCGTTATTAAAAATTCTCTTGTATCATCTTTGTTTGCTTTACCCAACTTAAAGGAAAATAGGAATTTTAGTGCCTAATTACTAGTTTAATTGAGTCTCTGTGGGATGACCTTGATTTATCATTTTCCTATTTTATGATTTGTATACTTGCGGTGTTTAATTAAATTTTTGTAGCATTAATAATTAACCAGATAAGAAGAGCAGCACTATGCAAGGCCAAATTTACCAACAAAAATAATGTAACAAGTATCCAAGCAAAAGAAATAGGGAAGACAACTAACATATTTTTCAGAAATGTATAGCACAGATAATTGGTGTGGGGTCGAACCGATTAATGTCTACAACTAACCAAAAATTAAGAATTGAATAATGACAAACATATAACTAGTGAATGGTTCTAATAAATTATTAAAAGAATAAGTTTTAAACTTGCTAGCCATTTAAAGTTAATATATTGGGCGATTGTAGTCGCTCGTCTATGACGAGAAGACTAGAAGTCGCGAACAACCGTTAACGACAAACTCAACAAACAACGAACGACAATGACAATGATGAGACAGACGGTAATCAAGATTTCAGCAACAATGAAAATAAATAACGGTGATATAGCAAAAAACAGTGGTCAGAGAAGTTCGAACAATGCGCCGTGAACTAGAGGGAAGTTTGAAATCATGGAAATAAGGTCCAAATTCAAAGTTTAAAAGCATATATATGACGGTTCTACTTAAACAACCATTATATATAAAATATTTTGCAGTTTATTCATAATCAACCACCATATATATCCCCATCATATATGACAGTTCTAATAAACAAACCACTATATATATAATTCGATACTTCATATGAACAAAACAACCATCATATAATTGTTTATAGTATATCGCATTTTTACAAATAAACCGTCATATATATCTCTGCATTAATTTCACCCCTCTATATATAGTGGGATTTTCAATAACTATGATATATAGAACGTTATATATTCACAAATTTGTAGTAGCGTACTTTTATTATTCCTTGTATAGGGGACTCAATTATCAAATTTTACTCCGTCCCAATTTCCAAAGATGCAAAGAAGACGACCTCTCTGTTTGGCGAAGACCCGTTTATATTTACTTCCCTCTATATGGAGTTAATAATCAACATTAATATTAGTTAGTTAATGCCCCCTCCAATAGTAAGTATAAGTATAAGACCCAATTAGCTTTTTAAACATTAAGAAAGTTAAATAAATTATTTAATTGCAATATGTATTGTATATAATTATATTACATTTTAGTTTTTAAGTTAGGCTAATTAGTTTGAAGAAAAAACAACAAATATAAACATTTAAGACAATTTATTTAATTTTATTAATCTCTCTAAAAAATAAAATAAATTTATATTTAAGATCGGAGATAAACAACATTGCAGATATTTAATACGTGAGGAGAGTGTTGCTGCAATAAATAATTTTAGAAACAAAAATGGCATTAATCGTACCCATATTGTTATTGCTTCATGCAGGTGCCTAAAATGTCATTTTTCCTATATATAACCAAATATATATGAGCGTGTCCCAATTAATTTTCATCCGTGTATGCCTTTTTAAACGGTCCATGCATGTTTGCTATTGAAAAGTGAAGCACACCTGCAACGCTTTACGGATAAGTTAATATTAAACGGTCAGATTATATTGAAGTTTAATGGTTGAAATTGCATATAATCAAAACTTCGTCATTTAAATGTAATGGAGAGGTACTTTGCCGTGGCGATTTCGCCATACTCATGAAAAGAAAGAGAGGTGTGTGAGAGAGAATGAAAATGTGAACTTAATTGGTAATTAAGGCCAAGGTAATGAAAAAAATGTGAGGATGAGGATAGGTGATAGTGACTATTCAAGTGAGTGTTTGTCCATCAATATAACAAGGGGTTGCCTGATTTAAGGAATGGGGATCTAACCTTCTTTGTCATCAAAGCGCAATGTAACTTGTTGGAGGATATTTTTGGAGTCCCCAATGTCCCTTTTCAATTTGGGATTCTACTTTTATGACAAATGACAACACAATATTCCCTTTTTCTCATTTCTACTATTGCTCTTATATGTTCTTGATATGAAATCTTATTAAGAAGTTGATATTGGTCTCCTACATATTTATCATATTTATTAATATTTTTCTTAATTTACTTACATTGATGTTCTATCAACAGTATTATTGTAAGAAAGAGATAAAGAGGATTAAAGGTAAATAGTTAGAGTGTTTTAGTAAAAATATATCATAATAACTAATTAAATTAACTTCCTTATTCTAATCCTATTAAGAGAGAGAGTGCGTGTGTGTGTGTCTTATATTTAGTACTAGAGCGGGTATTATTTTTATGGTTAATGTCTAACTTTACTTGGAAGATTTCACCTAGGAGGAGCTATAGGGATCCGAAAGTTTTTTTAATTAATATTGTAATAGTGTTAATAAAGGAAGAAACTATCAACAACCAACATTAATCTTTAACATTTTTAACGCCTAGGGACGGCATTTCACCTTGTTCCCGCACTTCTAATTTGGGGTGAATATTTATTAAAATAAGGAAAAATTACTTTTAGGTCCCAATAAAAAAAATACGATTAAATGGTTTCGTGAAATTTCATAATTATACTTAAGCTCTTGGACTCTCATGGAGTTTTCAATGAAAGCTCGTGAAGTTGTCAATTGAGACTTAAGTACAATTATAAAATTTTACGAGACTGTTTAATTATTTTTCTTTTAGTTAAAACCTAATCACAAATTTCTCTTAAAAAAAGTTGAATCCCATATATGCAGAAATGTTTGTAGCAAAATAGGGCCTAAGGTCATTGTTTTCAAAAAAAATTGAAGTTAATTTGTGGCCCCTTAGGCCCTTACAATCCATGGCTACATCTGATAAATGAGTTATACTTGCTATAAAACTGACATTTTTATTGTACTAGGCCATCTCACATCCCAAAAAAATAACTCATCTATAAATTTTTTGTAGATGATTAAAAAAATTTAGAGTCAAACAATAGATTTCGAAAATTAATTTTAAGACGTCAATAGCTTTATGATATAGTTGTTGCATGAAACTCATTCTTATTAATGTTAGATTTTGGGTTCAATTCACTTGTAAGTTTAAGCTTCCAATTTGTCTGATTTGGAATACTGGGATCAAATCAGAGAGAAATTGAATATGTGAAGGTTATTAATATAAAATTTTAAAGAAAATTAAAGAAGTCAGTTTTTTTTTTTAACAAAAGTGGACCGGGTTGATGCCTGAATCTTACTCGTTCCCCAGTTTACAAGCAGAGCTGGTTCGGTTAAGTTTAATAACTTTGATTTTTACAATTTCTAAGAAAACGTTACATCGCATTAACTTTTATTATATCTAAATCTAAATGATTTAAATTTAGATTTTGTCCCTCTTGTCCAAATGAACCGCAATAAGGTATTAGCAGGTCCGAACAAATACTTTCAAAAAAATGGCGATGACCACGATATTGGATGTGGATATTAAATTTTGCATACAACAACTACGAATATTATAATTAACTAAGCTACAATGGGCAAATTTAGATTTTAAAGAGGCATGGGCTTTTTGTCCCAGCTTTATAAACAATATTTTTCTGTAAATAATTTATTAGTAAATTTTATTATTTTATCGGAAGAAAAGTTTGCTGATTAAGCTTTGTTTAACACTAAGTGGATGAGATGAGGTAGCGCGCGTGTGAAATGATTTATTGTTATTAACAACTAAAAACGTTATTCAAGCATCATCGCACATAAAATATTAAAATTATTTTATATAAATACACAATTTTTAAAATATACGAATATCATTTAATTCTTTATACATTTAATTTTAAAATTTAATGGATAATTAAATTATGTTATTTTTATATTACACTGAATAATTTAAATAAATGGAAGTCTTCTATAATCACAATTCACAGGTCAATTACTTAGAAGAATGGTTGTATTTATTTGGGCCATTTTGCTTAACTTGCTGATTTAGTTTGCTATCCATTTATGTGACGAAGAAGGTTATGGACCATACTTTTGTGACAATTGGGCTGACACAAGGAGGAAAGCTAAACAAGAATATCTGATTAAAGCCGCATAATAATTATTAATTATCAACGGTTTAAAGTGTATGGTTAATCCTCTAAGTCTATGTCAAATTTCAGTAACTCATCTTTCAAAAATTAAAAACATGACATTTTAAAAAGTTTAGATTTTAACCAAAACACTATTAGTTGGAGTGTTAAGTCGTTTCACCCCTCCCCTTTATAAAATGAAAAAAACAACATAAGTTTAAATCCCAATTATTAAGAGAAATAAAATCTTTTACCGACAGCTTTAAGCTGTGGGATATAGTTAGTGTTCTATGTGACATCCAATTCGGGTTTAATCCCGGTCGTATGTAATAAATAAATAAATAAATAAATTTTAACCTGATACATAAAAAGAAAGAAATTAATAAAAATGACTTTGATTCATATTTGATAAAAAATAGTATAAGGAAAGAGAGTCATGAAAATTGTATATTGAACCACCAGACCAACGTCAAGTATTAGGTGGGCGGTGACATAATATAGATCACATCAGATCACAAATTGGACAAGTAATAACATTGCGTGTACGAGCAGCAACTTACAACCCCACACCACACGACACGACACGACACACAATTCCATTCACAATTAGTGTGTTCATGTTCAGTGTTTAAAAAGTATTATATATATGGGCTTTAGCTTCAAGTGGTACAGACAGACAACTTAAGGACACTCATTACTATTTTTAATTAGAGGTGTTCTTTTTTATTTCTGTCCTAGAACTAGAATAGATGTCCCCTAACATGTTGGGATATCATATGATATGACCACTTCAATATGTTAAATCCCTATCAGTATCATCTTCCCCTTATACTTATTTCTCTCTCCCTCTGTTTATTTTAGGTATAAAAAATCAGACTGACAAAAGAATCAGTCATGGGTTTAGGATTCAAAGGGTTCAACTGGGTCAGATCGGGGTTTAACTGGGCATATTAAAATATTATAATTTAGATATTATTACTAAATACCCAGGCGACAGGCTGATAAATCACTATTTTGTGTGAATTATTAGGTTTAAATAGTCTAACATGCTATGCAGAGTTAACTATGGTGGCCCTCGATGCTTTTGAAAAAGGGAGAGACACTTTAAAAAAAATGTTTTGCTCTTGTGAATTCTTGCTCAGTTTTATAAATAAATTAGAAGTATTCTTTTTTTTATTTTATTTTTATTTTTTTTTAAAACTGAACCGGCTGATTTTCTTGGTTAGACTAGCCGGTTTGATCGGTTCGGCCGGCTATTGACCAGGTCAAACCGATCAACGGTTCTTTAAGGAATCGAACAGGACTAGGAGCCAATTCCCGATTAGTCCGGTCCGATTTTTCATACAATGGTTTTTTTAGCTTCCTCTATCCTTTGCTCTAGCAAGTCCATCAATGAGTGTGACTGAAAACTTCTGAAGTAACTAATTAACCTTATGAAAAATGAGGTTAAAATTTTCACTTAGTCATTAGTTTAGTTCTGATATGACTTACTAACCTCTGACTTAGTACTCAGATTGTTTCAGTAAGTAATCCAAATTTTAAAATTTTAAATGAAAGTGTCACTGTATTGCTCGAGTTTATGTTTAACGGGATTCCCTAATCTCACCTCCGATCTGTCTTGATGGGGCACAGACACAGTACAGGATGAAAATAAAATGCCGTCTCATTATTTGTCAAGATGGGCCACATATTAAGTTAATCACTTATTCTACTTTCAATACAAACATACATGATCTAACTTATATCTAATCTGACTTATCAATAAGTCCAATTATAAATAAGTCCGTTCTCCCACCGTTATTTCAAACACACCCTATATTTATCAAGATGGGCCACATATTACGTTAATCACTAGCTGTCCTGATAACAAGTACTATTTTTGTCACACATTGCAATTGCACAGACTTCAACCTAGAGCCCAACACTAACATGATTGTGTGCGCCTATATGTTCCCATTGAGTCATTGACTGATGTTAAATTAAAAAAATAAAATAATAATAATAATCAGAATTGGCACCGCATGCTAACATTCTTGGCTTAAGTTTAAATTTATAAGTAATGTTTTCGGTTAAAAAATTATAAGTGATGTTAAGTTATAAACAATTTGTTAACACAAAAAGGGTGTGCTCTATTGTTCTTTGTTCGCTAAATATATGTGTGGGCCATCCATCTCACCATTCACACATATAATAAACTCTTATTAGTTTAAATGTACACGGGATTAATAGACTTTGAGACTTGAATAATATATATTTTATTCCATGTCTTTCAATTTCATGCCAGGGTGTCACCGTTTTCCTTGAACGCTGATTCTCTCCTCGGCCTTCCCCACCTTATCCCTGATGATGTTTTGGGCTGAAAATGGAGGTTTGCCCTTCTTCTTTTTTTTTTTCCTTAAAAAACACACATTTAGGACTTAAAAATATTTTTTCCGTGACACCTAATATCATAAAAAAATATGATACTTGGTATAAAATGTGAAGGTGATTTTTTTTTTGAAAATAACATTCAGCGTCCTTATATATTTATTTAGTAGTACCTAGTATCTTAAAATAGTTTTTTTACGATCTATGACATTAAATATTTATTTAGTAGCACTTAGTATCTGACAAAATATATAAAATCTTTTTTTAATAGCACCTATTATTTGGCAAGCTGCACTATGAAGTAATTTTTCATTACCACCTAATATGTGTTAATAAAAAGTTAATTTAAGAAATCGACGATTACTAAAAAGATATTTGAAGGTGAAAAAATATCTTAAGTTTATGGTACTAATTGCAACTAAAAAATATTTTACCGTTTTACATACACAAAATATTTTTTTTTGATAGTGAGAAAATTCTTTCAAGTGTTAAATGTAATTTTTAAAAAGGTGGGAAACCTTCCCATTTTCAGCCCAGACCGTCACCTTTTAGAGCTAGGGAGAGGACCACGAGAGAATCCAACCGTCCAAAAAAATCTGGATATAGTAATATTTTAGGAGAATTTCAGAAAAAGACATTAGAAATAAAGAAAAGACAATTCAGTACAGCGAAATCAGAAAATCACAAATCATTCTGTTTTGTATTTTTTGAGTAATTACAAAAATGTCACTAAATTTTTCACAACACCAGTTTCGTAATTCACAATACTAGGTATTACATATTTACAACTCACAGTATAAATACGTAGTACCTGGTGTTGTTAATTTGGATACCCGTATTGTGAATTACGAAACTGATGTTATGAAAAATTCAGTGGCATTTTCGTAATTAACCAAAAATACAAAACAGATTGATTTGATATTTTCAGATTTCGCTGTACTGAATTGTTTTTTTCCTATTTCACTTGTCTTTTTTTAAAATTTTTCCTAATATTTTTAGCATAATTAAAAGTTAAACATCACAACAGGCACACAGAATGAATTTAAGACTTTCAAGCTTCAACTATAGTTTGTCTTTTTCTTTTTTTAACCAATCATTTTAAACAATGATCCCCCCCCCCCCCAAGGCCAGTAGTTTAAAGTTTAAACAATGATCTAATCACCTAATAATTGGAGTATTGATATAGACCTCAATAATAATCCCACACATGACCCACCACAGAAGATGTGATTATCCTAATTCATCCTCTGTGGACAAGAGTACTGTTGACCTTAATTGCACCGTCAAACATATATCTCATGAAATTGACAACTAAATGTTCACGTTTAAATAAAGAAAAGCATGGCAATATAATATTTAACTCAGTCAATATTTTTTACTCGTAGTAAATTACTAAAATATGCATTAACATTATTTTAATTTCCAACTACGCACGAGCACTTGTTTATAGAGTAATAATGTTAAAAATATGAACAAAAAAAAAGTCATAAGTCTCATGTAAGAAAATTAAATAAAAATATTTTTTGAACATTTTATTTTTTATTAATACTTTACACTAATAAGTCATTAATGATTTTAATATTTAAAATTTTAACTTATAAATGATACCATTCGACTTTTAAATATTTGGTAAAAAAATTGAAAATATAATTCTGTAAATTAATGACACAGTTTAACTTGTTAATCCTGAAAATTTAACTTGAATATTTCTTATAATGGCGATAATTTTTTTAAATGACGTATTTTGCGTCGGCAGAACTTTTTTTCCCCTTTTTTCTTTCTTTCTTTCTTTCTTTTTCCCCTGCAAACCATAACTTTCATTTCTCCGTTGACATTACATATTACAACATAAACAGAAATAGTAATCATCTTGTATTAATTACAATATCATATAAGTCTTGTAATAATAATGTCATTAGATCTAGTGGAGGTCTTTGAAGCCAATTATCTGGACTCAACCCTTGACTGAAGTTATGGCTAGCCAATCTACTATCCTATTAGCTTCTTTAAGAATCTATTGAAAAACATGGTTCTTGATTTGCTTCCTTTCTTTAAGGATGTGTTCTAAAATAGGATCACAATTTCAATCTAGTTAGCTCCCCTCTTCATTCACACATTTGAGTAACATCTGATTATCAGATCAAAAATGACATTATCAAATTGATTTGTGTGAGCAAATCTAATAGCTTCTAAATAGCAAGTCTACCTAGATCATTTTATGCTCACCACCTACCAGCTTTCCATTAGAATCCCTCGTTACCAATCCAATAACAAAATTATTGGTTTGAGGACAAACCGAACAATCCATATTAATTTTATCTGACTCTACAAGAGGGGCACACCACTTACCCTTAGAAGATATAGCAACACCATCTGGTTGTACGTCATCTATACTCCAACCATTCCCCTACCAAAATTCGAATAGCCACTCTTCCGCATGCTGAAATGCCAAGCACGGATGATAAGTATTCTCATATAAAAAGGAACATCTTCTCTTCCAAATTCCTCATATAATAACCGCGACTAAGCTCTCCTGCCACATTGATAAATCATATTGTAGAAATAAAAATTCCAGCCATAAAGACAAGTTAGAAGCAACATCATTTGACATGAGAAGGGATAATAATGAACAACCAAACCATACTCTCACAGCCCAATAACAATGTAAGAATAAATGAATTTCATTTTCAACATCCTTTTTGCAAATCAAACAAAGATTAGTTGCACACATCCTCGCTTAAATAAATTAGCACATCGTAGGGACAGCTTGTACTAGCACCCTCTAGATAAAATATCTCACTTTGTGGGGAATTTTTAATTGCCATACTTGGTTCCATAAACTCTGTGAATTATGTGTAGATGTTCCAGGAATCTCTTCCCCATTTTCAAGCAATTTAGTGTTGGCCACTTTGTAGCCTTCCTTCACAGTATAATATCCTTTCCTTCCTCCAATCCATACTCACCTATCTGCCTTATTCGTGGGAGATAGAATGGTATTCAAAAAAGCATTTTTCTCAAAATCAATCAAAAACTCAGCAATGCCCTTTAAAAATCATTGGTTGTTAATTTTGATATATGCTACTTTTAATTTATTAAATGATCAGGGCAAGGGGAAAGCAACTTCTTACCCGAAATATCTACTAGCCATGGATCTTCCCATACTCTAACTTTCTGGCCATTTCCTACCCTTAGCAAAAGGTTTCCTTCTAGTACAAAACGACCAGTTAAACTATTGCTCCAAATCCATGATGCCGATCCACCCTTCTTAGCATGAAGAAAATCAAACAATGGGAAATATCTAGCCTTCAATATTCACACCCACAATTCATTGGGTTGTTATAGGATTCCATATTAATCTGGCCAAGAAAGCCATATTAAAAGCATGAAAATCTCTAAATCCCAAACCCCTCTTTTTTTCTCATTTTCAACTTTTCTTTTGATACCCAATATATTTTATTTTTATCTTTAGAGCTTTTCCACCAAAATTCAGATATAATTCTTTCCATTCACATTCACAATGTGTTTGGAAATAAAAAGCAAAACATAGGATACACTGAAATAGCATTTACAATTGAATTGTTACCTTTCTATTTACATCCGACAAAACATCCTTCTTCCATCCTTGAGTGCGTTTCATGATCTTGTCAATTACAAAGTTTAAAACTTGTACTTTTGATGTGCCCCATTTAGTAGGAAGACCCAAGTAATTCGCCAGGACATCAACGGCAGGTATTTGAATATTTGTACATCCAACATTTTAGTTTGTTTTGAGGTACATATGATACTATAAAGTATTTTATAGTGCGTCCAAAATTATGAAGTATTTTTTAAGGAGTACTCATCACCCTAAAGTATTTTTTTATTATTATTTTAAACTTAATAATTTAGAAAATTTAGAATATTAGATACACTTAAAAAATTATATTGGGTGTTAAAGTGGTGAGTGTAATGCAAAATACTTTAGGGTAATGGGTGCATATAAAAAAATAATTCATTGCATTATATGCACTTTAACCCTTTAAGGTCACTTTTTTTTTTTTTTCAGTTCCAGCTATGAATAAAATGATTTTAAAACGTACGTACAATTATTTCATATCATGCAATTTAATATTTTTAACCTGAACCATGTGTAGCTTAATATTTTTTTTTGGGTCGAATATGTAGCTTAATATCACTCTTTATAATATCACTTTTTTTCATTTAAAAAAATATCACTCCTTCTAAGATTGTTAAATAATGTGATGTCGAATGATCAACGGGTTTATTTCAATTAGAGAAAAAATTGGGTGACCCATCACTATCTCACACACACACACAGACACAAAACGGCTTTTATATATAACAGCATTTAAGCGCTTTAAATAAGTGAAAAGCACCCGGAAAAAAAGAAGAAGCAAACATATAGAATAAAATTAATATTTTAAAAGATATTTGTCCCGTTAATAGTTGTATCAAGAAAATAAGAATTCAAATTTATTTTTACCGAAAAATTTAAATTGAATTGTGCATCAAATCTAGATTTAAGGATAGAAAAAGGTCTGTAACTATAAATTCTTTCGTTTGCTACATGGAAAGGGGTTGTGCAAAATAAACAATTTAAGCTCACTTTTTCTTTTTCTTTTTTTTTTGCCTTATTTAATATCACTTTTACTCATAAACAAAATAAAAGTAGCAACTAAAAATTTCTAATATCTCTACCATTCGTATATCTATCCTTTTAATAACAAAATTCTTCTGATTTATTAGACTCATTAAAATCATTAACTAACAAACTTTTAAATGTTAAACTTAAACTATAATTTTTTTTTGCCAGAACTTAAACTATAATTTTTCAATTATAATCTTAAGTGTTTGAATTCATAATTATCTTTTATTTAAATAAATCATTCATTTTTTAAAAAAATTTCAATTCAAACCTCACACCTAAATTTCCCATATTTTAATTTTTTTATAACATTTTAAAATTGGTACAAGAAAATTTAACTATTATTTCAAAAAAAATAAAGGTAACTCAAATGGTGCAAGAAAATCCTTATATAGTTTCTAACTGAAATAAGGGATAATGTCCAAAAATATCTTAAAAATGCTCACTAATTTCTTCATAAGTAAAAAAACTACCAAAGATATAAAATCAACTTTCACTCTAAAATTTAAAATCCCTCAATCTAAAATGTAAAATTAACACTGATTTAAATCCATGCTTGCTTCCTAGCCTTAAATATCTTATTATATATTCTTAAGGAATAACCCTAAATATCTTAATTAAACCTTAATGATCCTTTGCGGATCATGAGAAATAAATCATATAATATACCATTTATTTGTTATAAATTTTATATTTTAAATCGCCATTATTTTTCTTAAACTTTGATAATTTTTTAATGATTATGAACCTGAAGTCCTGAACGACGTTTGGATGCAGCTTTTGAAAAGTCCTTTTGGTGTAAAAGGGCTTTTTCCATAATGCCTTTTCAGAAGGGCTTTTTTAAAAAAGTTGGTTTTGAAAAAATGAGAGTGTTTGGATAAATGTTATCAG
>JBAGKO010216759.1:0-12811 GCA_037177275.1 Acacia concinna
TTATGACTTTTTCCTTGCATTCAAATTCACTATTAAAAATAAAAATAAAATATTATATTTATCCCAATTGGCAAAAAGTTTGAATTATTTTTTTCCTCTGTATTCTATTTGTAGTGGTTTAAAACCATGACAAAATATTCACTTTGATGCCAACTTTCGCGTCTTTTTTCAAAAAAAAATTCAAATTTTAGTAGCGGTTTTTCTAATAACTGCTACTAATATTTTATTTCAAAACTTAAATTTCCCGCTATATTGTTTGACATTTGTAGCGATTTCAAAACCGCTACAATTTCAAAATTTTCAAGCCAATTTCTTACAAATTCTTCTAAACAATTTTTTTTTCATTTTTTTATTTGTAGCGGTTTACAAACCGCTACAAATGTTGTAGACTTTACGGCGGTTTGAGAAAACCGCTACAAATTAGTAGCGTTTTTTGGGTGAGAAGTAGTGGTTTTTTAAAACCGCTACAAAACGGTTTGTAACACACAATTTAGTAGTAGTTTTTTTAACCACTACTAAATTAAAACTGCTACAAACCCTAGATTTTAACCACTACAAATGTGTTTTTTTTTGTAGTGCCATCGACCAACAACAACCAACGTAGAACATTGAGCAATGTAAGGGACTATCTTACCATTCTCAACCCAAAACAACATCAAGTACGAGCTTTTAAACATGAACAAACCAACAACCTCAATATCCATAAAAGTCAGCCTTGATTTCTTGCAACTCTTCCGCACCACCCCCTCAAATTGGCTTATCGAGACAGAAAAACTCCAACACTCACCCAATAATTGATATGACAAAGCTTGCCTTTCATTTATGTCTTCATAACACTCCATCCTCATCCTATAGATTGACGCTTGGAGCCATGACACTTGAAGAATACCCATTAAAGGGATGAAACCGAGAGGGTCAATGGCTCTCAACGTTCATACATATGGCTTCCTTTTCTTAGAGACCTTCGATTTTCCCCCATCACCCCTCAATGTATTCCTTAGATCCTATACCGAAACCCTAAGGCAGACCAAACCCCATCGCAACCTATCAAGCACATTCATGGACTATGGGGGTACCCATCAGAGGTCCCTGTTATATTCATACACATAGATTTGGAGTTCCCAAGCCCCTACGTAACTAGTCACACAGCCTCCCTACTCTTTATCTCAGAAGAACCACTTCATTCCCAATGCAAAGCAGGAACACATTACAAGTAGGCTACTAGAGATCTCTATCACACAGGGAAAACAAATCGCCCACAGACTAAAGGAGCCTATCTAGATGATAAAAACAAACCTCATTAGAGAGGAAGCAAAAACCCCAGGAGAGGGAAATAGATGGCATGTCACTAATGAAAAGAAAGAACCCGATTAAATCTTACTCCTCTTATTATATAGGGAAAATTGCTACTAAGTCCCAATTAGTAGACTTTATTGCAATTAAGTCCCATGATATCATCTAATTGCGATGATATCCTAATGGATCTGGATGCAATTATTTCAAAAAGTAAAATGACTTATTTGCCCAAATTCAATTAAATTGAATTAAAAGGGAATTTGTGGATTAGGGCTCATAACCCTTCGTTCTCATAGCACTTGATCAGTGTTGCATCAACTGGTGGTTGGCGGTGTCGCAACTATAAGCATTGGCTGGCTGTCATATGGTTGTTGCCTCTTTCAGTGTTGCATCGTCTTAAATCATGATCCTCTTTCAGCAGTAAGATTATGGGGACTCTCCATTTTCTCAAACTTCAAAATTCTGTCTTAGTGTTGCATCATCTGGTGGTTAGTGTGGTGTCACAGCTGCTAGCGTTGTCCGATCACCATCTAGTGGTTGCCTATTTCTTGATCGCATCATCTTGCCTCATGATCTTCTTTCAAAATTTTTTGATAGGTTTTGGGCAAGTTAATAATAACTTTTGAGCACCTAATGAGATGCTTTAAGCATAGAACAACAAGTGTTGTTCTTTTCCAAGAAGAAGAAGAAGAATAAACATATAAATCTTCATCTACACATGAACAAAGCATCAATGAAGTATTATATTGTGAAGAGTGTTAATAATT
Source organism: Acacia concinna (assembly GCA_037177275.1). Lineage (NCBI taxonomy): Eukaryota > Viridiplantae > Streptophyta > Magnoliopsida > Fabales > Fabaceae > Acacia > Acacia concinna. The sequence goes on from JBAGKO010216759.1 coordinate 2,064, forward strand.
ATAAAAATATATGACTTTCGAATGTAAATCATGAACACTATCAAAATTACGCTGCATATTTTGACAAGTTATGGTCAAGTTAATAACAACTTTTGAGCATTTGATGAGACGCTTTGAGTACAAACCGACAAGTCTTGTTCTTTTTCAAATAAAAAAAAAAGAAGAAACATAGAAAAGTTCATTTGTGACATGAACGAAGCTGGAGTATTATATTGTGAGGAGTGTTAATGTTGATAACCAGTCATTTTTCTTGTTAATTGAATTTGAGAAAACCAGTCATTTTTCTTTTTAAAATAATTGCATCTAGGTCCTTTGAGACATCACCACAATTAGGTGATTTCGTGGAACCTAAGTGCAATAAAGTATGCTAATTGGCTGAAATTTTTCCTATTATTTTATATAAGTCACTTTCATAATGTTTTACACATACTATAAAAATAGTTAAATTTCATTAATTGTTTTGTAAAATTCAACAACTTTATAATTTTACTCATATTTATTATACACTGTATCGCATGAGAACAAAGTTATAACAATAATAAATGAAGGGTAAAAGTGTAAATATAAAATTTTCTCTCTCTTTCTCTTTACCTTATAAATATAACAGAAATTTCTCTCTCTCCTTATATTGGACTGGATGAGTAACAATTTAATCTTTAATATAAGAGTTAGTTGACCAATTTGACTTTATTTAAGAAATTAGTTATGCTAGTTATTTATAATAAAATTATATTAATTTTTCTAAAATATCATCTTTCATTCTAATTAATATTGGATGAGAACCTTGATATATGCAATCAATAGAGATCTTTGAGGAAAAACATAAATTTGGGAAATAATGTAATTAAGTTTTATATTTATGATCAAATCCAACCCTTTACTAACTTTTATATTAGGGAAAATGAAAATAAAGGACTCGGAGAAAATAATATTTATTGTAAATGACCATAAAACTGTAATTACTTCAAAAGATCAAACATCATTATATAAATTTAAAATGACTAAATTGCACCTAATAAAACTTCCTACGGTATCTCTAGTATTCATAATTAAAAAATAACTAAAACTAAAACTAAAACCTCACATAAACTATTATGGTACTTCTCAATAAACATCTCTTCCTTTAAATCTTTCTTTCTAATTTTACCTTTATATTAAGGACATGAAGTAGTATTATTCTACTCATTCTTGTCCTTTTTATTATAACCCAAAATTTGAATTGCCTTAGTTCTTTTGCTAAGAGCCTTACAATAGTTGTATGATTATTTGATGAATTTTCCCATCATTAATTATATGTATTGTATTAATTAAAAAGTAGATGATCTTTATGTTACTCTTTTTTTTTTCTTTTTGATAAACAAATTTTTAGAAGGAGGTCGGGCTCACCCACGATCTAAGAGTAGGGCGAAATCTCCATTCCTCCTTGGTGATACCAATGTCGAGTAGGGCAAGCCGTCAATTACCCTCAGGCGTTAACGTAGGCACCTTAGAGCTGGGATGCCTTCCCAAGCGCTGCAACTGGAACCACAACTAAGTGGTCTTCCTAGAGATCGAACACCACTCCATTTGTGAGCGTATCCAACCCCCTCGCCAGTTGAACCCACGGACGATAGGTATCTTTATGTTACTCTATTTATCATTCTTACTTTCCTTGTTATAAATAAAGGTATATTTGAAAAAATAAATTTATTTTAGACATATATATTATTTTTCATTAATTTTAACAACTTTCTTAGTTCATATAATTCAATTATCAAGCTCTTGTAAACATTGAATAAAAAATCCGACTGGATCAGACCGGCTAGTTGAACCGGCACTTGTCTTGTCCAAAACAAGTAAAAACCAAGGGAAGGGGTCGAACTGGTTGAAATTAAAAAAAATGTGCTTTGATTTAAAATTTAAAACTTAATCCCATAATTCATTATTTGATTTATACAATAATAATAATTAATAGGTTAGATAACCGTAGCATAAGTATATGCATTGTAAATGATACTAACATATTTTAAACAATTTTTTAAAAAGATTTCCATTTTATTTATAGAAATTTTAAAAATATATCAATATATTGTCACCTATTTTATTATTATCATTTATTATTTCTTTTGTTGCCATATGTTTGTCATATGTATCTTTAATTTTCATGACTATATGTAATATTATTTTATTATTCTCAATTAAATTATAATATTTTAATATGGCAATCTGACGCCCAATTAAACTCCAGTTAAACCCTTAAACCTTAAACCAATAACACAAACCAATAACACAACCGATTCATTCGTCAGTCGAGTTTATTGCTCCTTGCTTGTAAATAACACGAAGGGAGTATTATATTTTTTTTTCGATGCACGATGAAAATTAAGAAACAAACAGAAATAAAAATGTTATTGCTAACTAGGTTCTACGTGAACCAAATTAATGTTAAGCATATCTACTAAATAGAATCTAAACTCTATATTGAGTGCTTTTTTCATAAAATTAGAGAAGGTTTCGCCAAAAAAAAAAAATCTTCCAAGAGTAACAAACAACGACGTGCAAGTGTGATAAAAAAAAAAAAAAGGAAATCGGCGTGCTCAATGGTTTCAATAATTCGGCCAATTAAGACAGATACACTAGTCAATTTTTCCCAACTTTCCACAAAAATAATTATGAATTTGTTGTCTGATAATAACTATCAGTTGACTCTAGGGCCATATAGAGATTGTGGGACGGAAAAACAAAGGAGGAAAAGTCATATAATTATTCGGTTAGAGCTTTAAATGGAACGAAAAACGCGGATTAAATCAATCACCTAGGGAAAAAAGTATGCCCATATAGAGATTGTGAAGGAATTTAGTCCTATCTTGAGTCGTGTCTTAATTAATTTTTTTCATTTTTTTAAAAAAAATTATAATAGTATTATGAAAACATGAAAATAGAAAACATAAACAAACAAGGACTTATTTACTGCTGAGATCCATAATTATTTCATCAAAAAAATAAATTTATACAAATTATATTTCATTAACTTATTGATCAACCTATATTTAAAAGCACGCATTTTAACATCTATAAAAATTTATAAAAAAAACTGTATTATTCATTAATTATCAGAAATTGTGATTCTTTTTTTTTATTTTTATGAAAACAGTAATATTATTACACTAAAATATAGTGTTCAAAATAGTGTAATAATTTACATACATCATTAAGAAGATAAGACAAGTGCCAAAGAACAGAGTAGGTACGCGTAATGATTTTAACATGTGGTTTTCTAATAAGGTTACAAAAGATACCATAGGAATATGGACGAGCGAGGAATTGCTGAGATAAGATACAAGATAAGGTAGAGCGCAATGCCAGCAGCTACAGATGAAGAGCACTCATTCGGACTTTAGAAGAGATCAGCTAGTCGTGGAAGTAATCACCATTAAAATAGATTTGAGCATGAATCTGGCTGTGTCGGGAGTCTCACCAGAGAAGTGTGAAAGATACAAACCACGGATGAGAAGGGGGAGAAGCAGCAACACGATAGCTGTATGTACTCGACATAGGAATATGCAGTAAAGGAGAATCCATATGATTTTTTTGGAGGAGAAGAGCTGAAGTGAATGTAGAGACCTTACATTGAGCTCTTTGTATCACTTGCAAAGGGGATAACCGAATGCCCTTATGACAAAGTGTGTTCCGCACAAACCATAGATCATCATCCATTAGCTGAAAAGGCAATAGTGTTGAGGCATTGGTAGGATCTGTATTGAGTTGCAACCAAGTGAAAATCCATTGAGAAATTGAATGAGAAGGTAGAATGTCAATATGAAAGCCCAGGGAACTCCCAAACCAGCATACTCTGGTAAATGGACAGAATAAGAACAAATAATCAAGGTTTTCACCATCAGAGTGACAAAAGTAGCATACATCAGCAGAAGCCATATGCCTATGAAAAAGCAAGCTGGATGTTGGCAAGATACCTCGAAGTATCTTCCAAGTTAGCAGCTTCAGGCGAGATGGTACCACAGATGTCTACAATGCTTTCCAAACCTCAGGAGTTTGAGAAGGGGATGTAGGATTACTCTGCTGAAGCAAATGATACCCTGCCTTAACTGTATAAGCCCCCGTTGAAGTACCATTCCACCAAATTATATCAAGACAAGGAAAAAGAGGCATTGGGTGATATTCAAATTGGCAAACAATGTCTCTAAGGTAAAGGGAGGATAATGTAGGAAACTTCCAAGTCCCCTTAGTGTGCAGTATAAGGTCCGCTACATCTAGGTCAGAGTAAGTCGGACCAGATTGCTGCATAGGCCACCAGAGCCAGTTATCTAAAGAGATTGATTTACCATCCCCTACCAATCACGTTAGATGATTGATAACAACATCACCCGACTTATCAATATACCTCCACATGGTTGAACTATTATAGGTCGTCCTGAATGAATATTGTTTTGGAGAGGTTAGATATTTTTTAAGCATTATTTGACCTAACAAGAATTTGGGAGAAGATACCACACACTACAAGTGTTTGACAAGCAAAGCCGAATTAAAAGCTTCTAACTGGAGAAACTGTAGACCACCAGACATGTGAGGGAGACATTCACATCAAAGTCTTATAGTATAAACCATGATTTCACAATCTATTTAATTTGAATTCACAAATACAAATATTAAGACAGATCTGTCGTTCACCAAAAAAAAAAAGTTGAGGTTTAAGGTTTTCATTTATTACTAACATTTTATTCGAGTTTTTCAATATCTTTGTCCCTATTAAAATTTCCAGCCTAAAATACCTCGCTCAGGAGCATGTAGCAGTTTGGTATGGCCTTATTTAGAAGGTTTTCATTTATATTTTAAAGTCTAATGCTAGGCTAGGCTGTCAACTTCTGAAAGGCATCTTCTTCGCAAACTGAAAGGCTTCTTTAATTTTGATCTGCAAATATACATTCATAAGCTACTATCAAAAACGTATTTATAAAATATTACCAAAAAAAACGTATTTATATTAATATATCCTAACTCATAGATATAAGACACACAGATAACTTGTTTTAGAGATTCTTAAAAAAAAAAATTAATTGCATAACTTTAAAGTATTTAAATTTGTAATTTTTTTATCAAATTATTTTGTTCAACTTATAAGCTGATACTCCCCCTGGTCGTAATTATAAAGGCATATTGACTTTTTTGAAGAATCCTAAAAAATACTAAGAAAGCTAATTATATTACTTTAAGACATTAAAATTTTTCGTTTTTCTTCAAATTATGTTGTTTAACTTATGAACTAATATATAATATAATAAAACACAATATATGGTATGATTAAGTAATGTAATTAATTTTCTTAAGATTTTTCTAAGATTCCTCTAAAAAGTCAACTAGCCCTTATAATTAAAATTGGTGAAGTATATGATATAATAATATCCTACATATGATATGATTAAATAACTTATTTACCTTTCTTAATATCTTTTTTTATAAAAAAAAAAGTCAATTGGATCTTATATCTAAAATCCGATAAAGTATTATTTTGTACTTAAACTTCATGAAAAATTATGGTTAAAGGCTATAAGTCAAAGATATTATTTTATATTTATAGTCAAAGTCAATAAATTTTGAAAATCACTGTTAAAGATCTCAAGACCCAAAAAATTACATCTAAAGAGTTTAAGTTGAAATTTCTTATTTCAAGATATATTTAAATTTTAAATGCTAAGTTTCTATTTATAAAAATATATTTAAATTGCAATTTTTGACAGAGATCTGTCGATAAGTATATGTTTGAGAAATTTCATTGCTTATTCGTGTACTTAACTACTTATAAGCAATAAAACTGAAAAAAAAAAAATACTTAAATTTCAAAATTCTAAATTAGTTTTGTTGTCTACGAGAGTTTAGGCACCAACTAGACTTAATTAACAATTAACAATTATTCTTTTTTTTAAAAAAATTATTAATTTAAAATTTTAAAATTTAAATAGTATTTTTATTTTTATTTTTATTTTTAAATGGTAATGGTTTCAAGTACAAGACTATAGCCATTGGCGACACTTGATATATGCTTTGAGGTGCTGGTCAACGGCATGCTGTCCCAATTAATAACAATACTACTGCTCTATCTGCCATGTTTGTCCAAATAATAATAATAATAATAATAATAATAATAATAATAATAATAATAATAATAATAATAATAATAGTGTGATCACGTGGTTTTATATATAGTCGCTCTGTTATTCAAAGCTATATTAATTTCAGCGGTGATAGTTTTATTTACTTGGACCACACACAGCAATATATAGTGATTATTGTTGAAGCCCCAGTATGATATAATAATCCTCCCCGTGATTATCATTTTGCAAGCAAGTTTTTCACCTCTTTGATATGTATCCCTCAAAATTAAACAATCCAATATCCAATAATGCTAATGGGAAGTTTTAAATTTGTGTCAGTTGTTTTTCGAAAATGATGCAACTAATAGAAATGAGTAATATACTATCATTAAATTCTATATATTCTTTCCGATTTTAATTATAAAGTCTAGTTAATTTTTTAAAGAATCTTAAAAAAGTTAATTACATTATTTTAAAATATTAAAATTTATCGTTTTTTTAAATTATGTTGTTTTATTTATGAACTCATATTTAATATAATAAAATACAATATATAATATGATTAAATAATATAATTAACTTTATTAATATTTTTTAAAAAAATCAATTGAACCTTATAATTAAGATGGAATGGAGTATAAATCATCACTCTTGTCCTATAAAATGATAACAATATTAGTGTACAGTTGTACCCGGCAACAAAATATTATTTAGTCAATGGAGCTCTATTTCATTGTCATTTTTTCCTTACTATTTGGTCCAACTAGGCAAGATATGTGTAGGGAAATTCATGTTAGGGAGGAGAAAATCACTGTAACATTAAATCTAATGATTATTTAATTTTTAGATGTAATATTATATATGGATCCAGATTGTGAATTATGTTCTTGGATGTGCTTTAATTTTTTGTTTAAATTTTGTTTGCTGTATAAAACAGCTAATGAATCATGAACTTGCAGCTATGCATATTGGTTCCATTAGATAAATTAGTTGTTGTATTTAGAGCATGTTTGGAAATAATTTATTTTGGCTTTAAGTGGCTTTAAACTACTTTTAGGTTTCAGGCTGTTCATGAAATGTTTTTTTTTTTCAGCAGCTTTTGATAATATAAGCCGAAACATTTGTCTTTTAAAAAAAAAAGCCATGCCAATCTAAATATAAATTACATTTATAATCTAACTTTTGTTTTTCAAAAGTCAAATTAAAAAAAATTCATTTATCTACTGTTACTTCAAATGGCCCTTAGTAGTTCTCTGGCAAGTCTATCAAAGAAACCAAAACATACATTTCACAAACAATTGAAGCAATATGCGTAAGGAATATTATCTGACTTTAAAAGTGGTATATCCCATACCTCTATATATATATATATATATATATATATATATAATATGCACATTTGTCCACCCAACCATATATCCACACACAGTTGGAATACTAAGTTCACAAATATCCTTATATTGAAGGCAATCTTAGCACTTAGGCTATATTTAGATGGAGAGAAAAAAAAAGAGAAAATAAATACTGAGTTTAAAAACTTCTATAAGTGATAAAGAAATTTATTATTTTTTTTTAGAGTTTTCTCTTTTAATCTTCTTTTTATCAAAACAAAATATAAATGTGGGTACCTTTTAGTTCGTCATGTTTTCAGAGACTAACCCCTTCCACTTGTTTAGACCTAACCCCGTTTGGTGATAAAGTAGTAATGTCATTAACGATGAATAAATAAAAATGCAAACCCCAACAAAACAAGTTTACAGCGAAAAGAAAAAAGATAAAAAAACACAAACTCGTCATAATTCATAGAAACCCTAGATAAAACCTAACCTAATAAAGATATTTGAGCGAATTGCCGCGGCTAAGGACTCCAACTCCCATAATCGCTTCCAACAAAAATTATACTCCCTCTGTTCCTATTTATAAGACTCCGTTGACTTTTTTGAAGAATTCTAAAAAAATCCTAAGAAAGCTAATTACATTACTTAATTATATCATATATCATATTTTATTACATTACATATTAGTTCATAAGTTAAATAACATAATTTAAAAAAAAACGATAAATTTAAAAGTCTTAACGTAATGTAATTAACTTTTTAAAGATTTTTTTTAAGATTTTCTAAAAAAGTTAATGGGGTCTTATATATAGAAACGGAGGTAATATGTATGGAAAGAAGCCCCATCATCAACATCAATGTCATCGTAAAGAGTCCGGCCGGGGTTACCAACAAGAAGATAACCAATTTGGTTGATGAAGAAACTCCATGATGATAAGACATTGATCATAGAAGCCAAAGCACCCATAGCCACCAACAAGAGGATGAAGGTGGTCTCCTCCCCAATAGATGAAGAGGAAATAATATGGTTGAAACAGATAGAGATATAGCCTTCGGATTTTCAGCCCTCAACTGGAAGATGATATTTTCATTGTCCTCTTTCTCACTATCTTCTTATAGTTTCATATCCACCCTTAGATTATGAAATGGATAGTATATATGTAATATTTTATAAAATTATTAATATAACATTTTATAAATTAAAATTTATTTATTTATTCTAAATGCAGTTATAAATGGTATATATCAAATTAAAAGAGTTTAAATTTACCTGTTTATGAACTTTTTTAAAAGATTTATTTTTTTGGAATTTTTTTAAAAGATTGAATGTAAACAAATTATTATTTAATCTAACGGTGGATATAAGATTATAAGAAGAAAATAAGAAAGAGAATAATAAAAGAAACCCAACTTCACCAATAACTAACAATAATTCTTTGAAAGATGTAGTAATCAAGATCTAGGATCATTCTCATCAAAACAAGTGTAAATATATAGATAGTTGACACTATAAAAATTGGATGTTATGCACAGTGTGTATATTTGTGTATGTGTATGCCAGTGTTAGTATTTAATATAGATAGTAGGCCGGCAATACAACTCCCCAATATGTTATTAAGTGCGCTGACTTGAATCCTGAGGGAGAAAATAGAGAATATCAAATAATATATATAGAACTGTTAAGGCTTAATTACACACACACACACACAAATAAAAGGCTGTTGACAGGCAATCACCATATATACCCTATATATCTTGACCCCTTTTTTTGTCCAAGCAGTGTATTTAATATTAAAAACTACAAATACATGCCTATTAAAGTGTACAGTGTGCAGGCGAAAAAAAAGAGTGTACAATGAATATCCAAATCCAAAACAAAACGTGTATAGTGTTTGTACATTGAATTTAGAGCGTTTAAGATTCAAAGGTTTAAAAATTACATTCCCAACAAAAAGTTATAGTCAAATAAATTATAATAACAACTTGACTAAAAAAATATACTTTATTTTCAACTAATTCTTATATATTCAGAAGAATTAATTAAGTCAATAATTAAGGGCCCAATTTATAATTTTATTCTAATTTATTAATGTTTATTTTTCAACTTTTTCTTTTCTCTCATCCTTTAATTAGAAGTGATATTGAAACAATATCATTTAACACTTTTAAACTGAATTTATATTAAGGATTAAATTTTTTGATTAAAATAGACTTATAATAAAGAGCAAAGTGGTATATGGGTTGGGTTGGGGGATTTTGTTTTTTTGTTTTTTTTTTTTTGCCCATGGATTGGGGAATTTGACTGTACGTAGAGGCAAGAGACAATAATTTTGTTACTTATTAGCGGGTAAAAAGCCTCTTCTACACTGTGTGAGATCTATTTTGATATTAGCAAGTTTGGAAGATCTCATCGACCATGCACCTACGCTTTAATTTCTTTCACACAAAACGATGGGAATTTTAGAATCAATGAAGAGTTATTTGGCTGCCTTGGAGCTAGCCAGCAAGTAATAAACTAATCTAATTTATAAAGATGAGATCGATAACAAACCTCAAGGAGCATAAACTTTTATTTGGAATTTATTTGATTTTATTCTCTATTTTATATTTGTAAATATTTAAGACAATGACATACAATAATTTGTTAAAACAAATTTTAGAAACCAGAAAAAAAAGTTATTAGCCTATATACAAAGTATATGATTCAATGTAATCTTCATTTCATTTTTATATCTAATTTATTACACGTCTCTTTTATTTCTTTTTCTAACTCATTCTCTTTCATGTCTCTCTCACTCATCACCATCTTCATAAACAAGGACATAATTAGAAAAAGAATACCTTCAAAACTAGTTGATGCGGGTGATTTGAAAAGTTGTTAGTTATAAAAAAAGTATCACCATGAGGCTCCTATTTGTAAGTCAAAATTACCTGATTCTCATGTATTAAGAAAGTTTAGTAAATTCAATAAATATGGACTTAAAAGAGTCGGGAAAATGGGTTGAGCCCATCGAGCCGGCCCTTTTAAGTTAAAGGTTAGGCTTTTATTTTAGAGGCTGAAAATGGAATCGAGTTTACAAGGGCTAGCCCTGTAGGGCCTCAGCTTAAAAGAGCCAGCCTTGTAGGGTCACGGGCTGGCCCTTTTGGACCCTTTTATTTTTTTTATGTTTTACATATCATATTATATAATTTATTTAGGCCAAAATTCCAACCCATTAGGCTATTACCCATTGAACACACACACCCTACTGACCACACAGGCGCACACACTCACACACTCACACACAAGACATAGGAAACCAAACACACATCATGCATTCAC
>JBAGKO010216778.1:0-12809 GCA_037177275.1 Acacia concinna
ATAGAATACAAGCAATAAACAAATAATAGACAAACAGAGCATGACAAGTTAATGGTAGAGATTCTAGCTATCAAGTATCCTCATACTATGCAGGTGCGCTATTTCTCTGTATCTGGCATGTCTGGGTCATTAGTTTATTTCTCTATAACGCCTATATAGACCACAATAAATGGTGTTACTACATGCCCCTATAGGTGCACAACTACCCTTCCTTTCTTATACCTCCTAGGTCTTGGTTCCCTACTACCTGGACAGGATTCTTCCCCTACTTGTATCATATCCATCCCCTACCTGTACCCTTCTATTGTCCACCCTGTACAACCCTAGTCCTTGTTGCTAGCTCATCCCCACTGCCTTAGCCAGGACAGTTGGGCAACATCTCCCCTTAGATGTGCCCACTAGACCTCCCAACAGTTGGGCAGCACCTCCCCCTTAAAAATCCTACTTCTGTCTAGGCCGCCAGACAACACCTCCCCCTAGGAAATGCATTCTTAGTTTGACACCATTAGACAGCACCTCCCCCTAAGAAATGCTATCTTTGTTCGAGACAGTCGGATAGCACTTCCCCCTAGGAAAGGATATCCTAGTCCAGAACAATTGGGCATCACTTACCCTTAGGAAGGCTTATTTGGGCTTAGATAGTTGGACAGAACCTCCCCTTAGGTTCACTATCTAGGCCTACCCAATTGGACAAAACCTTCCCTTATACTACTCCAATAACTACTAGAAAATAAAGGAATTCAAAAGAGGGAGGGAATCGAAACTTACTTGGATTGAAGACCGGGCTGGGACCGCTTGAATTTCCACCGGAAGGGGCTTACTTTAAGAGAGGAATGACAAAGCACCAAGGGAGAGAGGATCATGGTTTTAAGCATGAAAAAGGGGGGAGAGGTCTTATTTATAGTTGAAGGGGACGGGTTAAAATGCAAATATTTATTGGGTCTTTAGGTGTAATTTTCTCAAAAAGTTTTTGCCTTTTTGGCAAGTGTTCCTTTTCTACATAATTCCAAATTTCCACATGAAAAATCTACCTCCTTGCCCAAGCTAAAGTGGCACCAACTTTGGGTGGGCCCCAAGGGTCCATCTCTCTATTAGTATTGTGATATCTCTTAGTTCTTTACAAACTAAGGCCCCCTCTTCTCCTGGAATGCCTCATCTAAACTTTAAAATATAAGAGTACGACACTTGGTCTGCCCTTAAAACACCATTTTAGCCTGAAATACCCTTTTTGGGTCTACAAAAATTTCTGGGATATTACAATTAACCTTCTCAAAAACGCGTATTTAAGAAATTGCCCTTAAGGTATTGATCTCTCTTCTTTTATACCCAGTGTAAATCTGCCTTTCCAAAAATCATAACCTAGGCTACCCCTACACAATTTCATATCCTGAATCCATTTTTGGACTTAGAATTTCCAAATTCAAACTCCTTTTCCCTATTTCAAGCCCAAACTGAAATGGACACATTTTTTGGCAAAATTGTCATTTCCTAGGTTTAACGCTTCCAATTCATGTTCCTACCTTTACCCTACACAAAATTCCATTTTAAATACATTGGAAGTATCAAATGAGCCATAATCCAGCTCTAACATCCTAGAACAAAGCCAAACTGAAACATGGTGAAATTATACAAAAATTGGATTTCAAAGTTCCATTCATCAAGCATCCTTCCTACACTCTAATTTACTTGTTTAAAGCCTTTAATTCATATTCCACATGATCAATGGAAATTTGGGCAGCACCTACATCCCAAGTGAAGAAAAATCAGCCACCAAAACCCAACAACCATCAACAACAAGTAACAACTAACATCAAGAATCAACAAGAGATTTTAAGCTTTGAATATTACCTCTTGTGGTATTGATTTCCTTGCTCAAAACCGAAATCCCTAGCCTCTTCCTCTTGATTTTCTTCTTGCTACAAGTGATTCCAAGATGACCATTACCATTAGAAGGAAGTGGAAGCCAAGAATCAAGAAGGAACTGGAAGATTCATGCTCAACTTACCTTGGAACCACTTATCTCTTCTTTCTCTTCCTTCCTCTTCTCTCTATTCCCTTTGAACTCAATCTATATCTTCTTCTTATCCGTAAAAAATGAGGCTCCCTTTAGCCTCTTCGATTAGCTTTAATTCATAATTATCCCATGTGCTCAAATAATTAATTAATCATGAATAATCCTTGGCCACTCATTTTATTTTTCTCCTTCAGATATTTTGGTTTAGGAAGACTAAATATTGGCCCTTCATTTTGGATTCCCTATCTTGCCCTTGAAGTCAAATTTATTCTTCCATTTTTATCCTTGGATGACCCACAAATTACCAATATTTCATTACATAATTTTTGCCTAGCCCTTTTTTCACAATTGTTTGCAGAATTTTCTCTAATTTTTGAAAATTCATAACTAATGCTACAGATGTCTAATTGTGATGATTTCAAAGGCTACGTGACCCTTAATTAGTATAGTTTTAGGAAAACATATAGCCATAACCTTTATGGATGCATATCAATTTAGTATCCTACAAAATTGAACACTGCCCCAGAATTTGCCAGTTTTTCCAGCTAAACTTCAAAAATTTAGAACTCCCAAGACACATCCAAATCTCATAAATGACATATCAAATTAAAGCTTGATATGTCTACTTTTATACTTGAAATTTTCAAAATGTTTGGACATCATTAGCCTACAAAAAAAATGACACGTGGTAAAACTGCAACAAATCTCATTCCAGAAATTAGTGGGAGCATACTTGGGTCATAATTCTTACACCAAAGTCTACCATTTTATTCATTTTTCTTGCCATATATTTAAGGAATTTTGGTGAATAAAAATTGGGAGGTTACACAAAGTATAAATGCAAAGGACAAATTGGGGCAGCCAGCTAGAGAAATTAACAGCAAAGGCATAAAGCTGGAAAACACAAGCCAGTGAACTAAAACCAATCAGAATGAAGCCAAAATAAGAGATCCAAGCAAAAGTCCAAAAATCCTAACCAAGCATACCAGAAACAAATAGCGAGAGGCATAACTTGAGTTGAACTTGAATTAAGCTAAATAAATGTAAAATAGAGGCCAGACTTCATAAATCTTGAAAACTACCAAAGATTAATAAATATTCAATATAACTCATCATTCACTTCACAACTAGGATGAAATCAAAGTCATATCAATGAATAATACAAGTCCCTATCATCCTTTATCAATTACATGAGTTGCATAATAAAATTCAAGAACAAAAAACAAGTGTGAAGCTCACAAATTCATATAGGAAGAAAGATGGAAAAAGAGATAGTTGCTGACAAATTAAGCTATTACAAAGTTTCTAAACAAAAGAAACATGCTTAGACCTCCCTAAGCACCATTAAACATGAGAAATTAGTCACTCAAATCGGGCATTGGAGCTTCAGATTGCATATTCGCACAAACAACAAAGTTGGTCGCGGAGGCTAATTTCGAAGAGAACGCTTTCAACCTAGGCCTCCACAACTTCAACTCTACCCAAATCTATTCTCATTGTTGCAAGCTTCCCAACGCCACTTGACTTGGTTTGGACACATGTAGCTCAATCTTCCAAAGATGCCCCTGCACAATCTGAAATTCACCAGAGAAAGTATCTTCAGCATCAGACTCAAAAACCTTTGGAAAAATTACACTTCCTGACCCTGCCTTCTATCACTTCTGGCCCAATCTTTTGCATAATTGCACTTTGGTCCTTCTACCTTCTTTGAACAACTTTTTCCTTATTGCAATTAAACCCTTTTCGATCTTCTTCTCCTAGTCCTGAAAAATTACGTAAATATATTTTTAATAAAGCCTTTATCATAAAATATTAAAAGTGACATTTTTATAAACTTTTTGATCTAAAATAATCAAAATGCCCCTAATGCACATTTAATCACAATTAATGCTCAAAATGTAATTTCGCCATGGAAATTGCCATATGGTTAGCTTGAAAATGTACAATTAATTATATAAAGTTTTGACTTATCAATGATGTTTGCAATAATATTTCACTATTCATTAATTTGAAGTCCTAATGATTTTTTCGTCACATTTGAAAAGTGCCCGGCGGGGGGACGAAACAGAGTATGGGTTGGAAATGTTAGATGAATATAACAAGTAATTGGGAGGGACAATGACCTTCTGGTGAAAGCAACGGCAAGAATAATATCTCTCGTTACTCCTAGCGCTAACAAGAAAGAGATTGGAAAAAGTAATTAATGATTATGGGATAATAGAATTAGAGTTTAATTCTTAGATACAAGTATGCGTAAGGTGAAGGTTGTGTGTCTCCCAAAATAGTAAATGTGTTTTTAATAAGACTCCCTCCTACATTTTATTTATATATCTTTAATCTCTTTATTTAACTAATGTGAGACGTCTTTATGTTATAATATCGGAAGCATATATCTAGCGTTTGAGTGAAAACAACCCCAAAGTCATGCACTAAATTGTGTTTAGGTCCCAACCAAAAGAAAAAATGATTAAACGTTCCCGTAAAATCGCATAATTACATTTAAGTCCTATGGAGTTGTCAATGAATGCTCATGGAGTTGTCAATAACATCCCATAGAAGCCCATAGAGTTGTCAATTGGGACTTAAATGCAATTACACAACTTCATTGGATCATTTTATCGTTGTTTTCTCTTGGTTGGGACCTAATCGCAATTTTCCCTATAATTTAACCTTTCTAAAATTTATAGGGATTTTTTAAAATCTAACACTACTATAAAAAGAGGTAAAAGTGGTGCACCTATTGTGGCCCTTTTTAAAAAAAGTGCCACAACTTTTGCTTGATTTAAAAAAAAAACAATAGAAAATGTTGTGCTTTTTTGGGGAAGTGTTTAGTTGCTAAACACCTTACGAGGCACTTTTTTAAAAAATCGCTAAAGGAAGTAAAACAAATGTTGTGTGTGTGTATTAATTAAAAAAGAGAAAGTGTGACTCAATTGAGGTCCCCGCCCTCATTGGGGGGAGAGCGCCCCCAAAAGGGGTGTGGGGACACCCTCTAAGGGGTTGGCCAACTGGGGCTAGCTCCCTTTAGTGAGCGCCTGGCTCCAGCTACAGAGCACCCTTTGTGGGGGCAATCTCCTGAAGGGGGCACCTCCCTTTTCTAAGAGCCCCTAATGGAGGGATTTTTTTCCCTCACTTATTTTTACTCTCTCGCCCCTTTTTTATTTTTACTCATTTTAACTTTATCTCTTTTTTTTCTCTTAGTTTCTTCTTCATTGCTCTTCCCTCTTTCTTTATTTTTTAACTCCACCTCCAAATAAATTTGAGGTCTGTAACATCCCGAAAATTTTGGGGTCAGCCCAGGGTCATACCCTAATATTTTTCAAGGCCTAGATGAGGCATTCCAGATGAGTAGAGGAACTTAGTTTGTAGAGGACTAAGAGATCTCACAATAGTTGAGATAAAACTCAAGAAATGACCTATGTATAAAGAGAAAAAGTTCCACAAAGTTTCGGGTCAAAATGAAAACAAGTCTGACGTCCCCAAAAGCTCCCACAATGGTCCCGCATATAGTATATGGCATCCAAAACTAGGTAAAGCAATCCGAATAATTTTTGGACGTACAAGGAAATTTTCAGAATTTGCAAATATTTTGGCCGGACCAGGTCTTTAGGCATAGCAGATATTTAAGGATATCAATGTTTTGGAATGGGACTTTGGAAAATTAGTACACAATTTTGGAGGAGTTATTAAGTTGGTTAGAGGGCAAAAAAAAGTCCAAAAATATTAGCTGAAATTGCTGACATCAACTAATCACCGAAAAAGGGCATTTTGAGAAATTTATTTTGGGAGTTATAGATATCCAAAAATTACAAAATTTTAATGGAAGCCTCCTAGTATTTTTAGGGATTTTCTATGAATGTTTCAGAATTTTTAGATGACTATAGAAGTTTCTAGAATTTTTCCAAATTTCAGGCCGATACTGTAGAAATTGCCGGATGAATTGGGCCTGGATGGGCCCAACTCTTTATGGGATGAAGGGGCCACAGTTTTTTGCTTGGAGAATGAGTCAAGAACAGCATAGAATGGCACACAAGTCACAAGGAGAATAAAAGAAGTGTGAACACAAGAAAAAGGTAAAGATATTTAGGGAAAATTACACCTAAAATAAATATTTACATTTTGACCCCTCCCCTTCACCTATAAATAGAGCTCTTCTCCCCTCCATTTCTTCATCCATAAACCGTGCTCCCTCTCTCTCTTGAAGTTCTCCCACCCTCTCTTAAAGAAGCCTCTTTCGGTAGAAATACTGGCGGTCCCAGCCTGGCCTTTGATCCAAGTAAGTTCTGGATCCCTCCCTCATGTAAATTCTTTTATTTTCCAGTAATTATTAGACTAGTTTAAGGGGAGGTTCTGTCCAATTAGGCAGGCCTAGATAGTCAACATGAGGGGAGATTTTGTCAACCTATCTAGGCCAAAACAAGCCTTCCTAATGGGAAGTGTTGCCCAATTGTTCTGGACTAAGATAGCATTTCCTAGGGGTAGGTGTTGTCTAATGGTCCCGAACAGGAGTAGGAATTTCTAGGGGAAGGTGATGCCCAGCTATCAGGAGGTCTAGAAGGCACATCTAAGGGGAGATGTTGCCCAACTCTCCCAACTAGAGTAGTGGGGAGTCCTGGCCAGGGTAGTGAGGATGGGCCAGCAGCAGGGACCTAGGGCTACACAGGGTGATCAGTAGAGGGGTGCAAGTAGGGAATAGATACGATACAAGAAGGGAAAGGACCCGATCAAGTAATAAGAAACCAGGACCCTAGGGGATATAGGAAAGGAAGGGCGGTAGTATACTGGTAGGGGGCATATGGTAATAAGATTTTTTGTGGTCTATATAGGTGTTATAGAGAGGCATACTAATAATCCAATTGTGCTAGAAACAACAAAACAAAGACTGTACCCCATGCGAGGAGTATACGGTAGCAAGAATCCCTACCCTTAACCTGTATTGTTTTGTGTTGTCTGTTGTTTGTTGTATACTTGTATGATGTGTTCTTATTGTGTTACCTTGCATGCATGAGAGGTATGACTCCCTGTTTATGCCTTGGCTATTTGAGTTTGAGTTTGGGTTGAGTCACGTGCAGGCTCCTGGTACATAGTATGTATTGAGAGAGATAGGGCACTAAAGGTAAAGTATGAGCATTGCATAGAGCATGACATGCATGCATTATATGGTTTATGGTTATTATTCTGCTACTGACGTTTCTCTAGAAACCTTACTCTCTCCAATATGCAGGTGAAAGTTTCAAGAAGGGCAGGACGAAGGACTTAGGCATAGAGTTATATTTCCATGTATCTATGTACAGTATGATCAATGTAATCTCTGGATTCTAGTTTTATACCTTTTTTAATGAGAATAAGCTATTTGTCTCTTATGTCTGTGTCAAAATTTTTTGCTTCTCTATTTTGACATATGGACACGTCAGTGGTTCTAAGGGCCACTGTAAGGTAAGGTAAGGGAGTAAAAGAGGTGTGTTATAATAAGGTCCACTATTATTTTTTCTTCCTGTTGGTCTCCACTAAAAAGGTATGTCGAACAGCTCCTCCTTTATTTCTTTCTTTTTTTTCAGTTTTCTTCCTATACTCTTGTTCTCGTATATAAGTTGTTCTCATATTTTTCTTGTTGTTACTTACTAATTGTTGTCTTATATGATCTATTCTCATTTTTATCTTTTTGTTACTTACTGATTGTTCTTTTGTCCTACAAAATACTTTTTTAATTGATTTTTAATATTTTTTTCAAGTTTTGTGGTTAGGTTGGGATTCAACTCTCTACTTGACTTACAATAATCAATAAGTATTCAACTCTCTACAATCTATTCTCATGTTTATCTTTTTTTTACTTATTGATTATTCTTTTGTTCCAAAAAAAAAAATTTTAATTGATTTTTAATATTTGAGTTACATTTTATCAAGGTTTAATTTGTTTGCACAGTTTTGCTCTGTAAATATGGTTATTAAATTTACGTTTAAAGTGTTGTAGACAAAAATAATATAGGGTTCTGAAGGAAAAATTAAAAAAAAATAAAAAAATGACAAAGTGGACCACCCACTTCCTATGGCGCTTCTAGCCATTTTTTTAAAAAAATATTAGAATTCCTATGGCACTTCCCAAAGCGTGACATGCACCTAATGTGGCACCAAGATTTAAGTGCTACCTATTGATAAAAAAGCGCCATAGGAATTTTTTTTTTCTAATAGTGTAATAAATATATAATACATTTGATCGTTAATATAAGTGCTAGTTATGGTTAAATTTGACCCTAAATGCAATACCTAAATCCATTTTGTCTGTTAAAGTTACAATTATTTCTTCAAAGTATTCCTTTTGATTACGTATATCAAGAAGGCTTTCATCCATACGTTGGGGAAATCAACTCATATTTATTGCAAATAACTGATTTACATAATTTACTAAAATTAGTTAAGCAACTCTTATGTTAAGGACAACGGGTAGTATATAATTACAGAACCAACCATGAGTAATTAGTCTACGAGACATTATGTGTCATTTGATATTTTAATCATAAGTACTCTAGACCTTAAATAGAGAGACATTGTCAAACCATCTTTTAATTCAACATTCATCAGAGTAATTGAGCGCTGTTCAAATGGCAAGCAAAAATAACATAAAATCAATTGTACTAATATATAGAGTGCTTAGGTCTTTATAGTTATCTCATAGGATCTTACAACCCTCAAAAGAATTAAAAATCAAAACTGCACTGTTGCAACTATCCCACAATAACGCTTATGTGGGCCTCGGTCCTCCTGCTACCAATCTCTACATCTTTGCCCTTGTAACCATTTCATCCAGCTGAGTAAATTATATTTTATTGGAAAGGGTGAGATTCAAAAGAATCCCATTAGTAACTCGTAATCAATCATAAATATATGAAAGCTATACATACAATACACCATATAATGTAATAGATCATCTATGCCACAACATCTCATAGCAACACCTTAGCCTTGCTTGGCTAGTACAATGCACTTCACATGCATATTACTGGTATATCTCACCTCAATTGGGTCCTACATGGGCTAGTGGTAATTGTGCTTTTCCCACACCACAACAAGGTATGCAATCGACAATTCATATCACAGAACATGGTAGCATATAAACAATTACATAAAGTATGAAGGTTAGAGCTACTACTTGGACGCCTTTCTAGCCTGCTTACCTTTCCTTTATCGCTTCCTCTGGCTTCTGGGCAAAGATTGAATCTTAAGATTCCAAATACATAACAATGAGTTTTCACTCACTCTATCTTCATTTCTAAACTTATATCATTACTTATTTTCATTCAAAGTGCAGATTGACAAAATTACCCTTACGGGTACCAATCTTTTTCTTTTTATACTCTGTGCACTTACACTGTTCTAAAAATTATGACTCGGCCTACCCCCACACAATTGTGAATGTTGAATTCATTTATGGCCTTACAAATTACCAAAATCCAACTCTTTTTCCCATGGAACCACTCAAATCCAAAATGAATACACTTTTGGGCAATAGTTTGAATTTCAATCTTAATGCTTCCCAAATGATTTCCCTATCTTTACCTCCCACAATTTTTCATCATAAACCCATTGGAAGCATCAAACATCAAAATCAACATCTATAATGCCCAAAATAGGTTTGGACAGAACAAGGTAGAAGTTAGAAAATTATGTTTTCTTGTTTCTTTCATCAAATCATCCTTCTTACACTTCTTGCTACTCATTTAAACCATTTAATTCATCTTCCATGTGACCAATCTAAATTTGGGTAGCACCTTCCCTTAGGGTTCACGCTTCCCAAATTACAAATTCAGCCAAGAACAACCAAAATCCACCACTTGTTTTCTTCTTCTTTTTTTTATTTTTAGTTAATGGCTATAGTTAATTATGTCTAGTGGGAGTGTTGACCAAAAATATCTCAGCAGAGAGGCAAAAATTAATTTACTTTTTACTATTTTGCAATTCACCACCTCATCCCCTAGTTATTTTTGTCAATTCAAGTGGGTGTATGGGAAGCTAAAATGTGCAGAAATAGAGTGAAGGAAGAGAGGAAGAAGGAAAGGAACAAAGACGGAGGAAGTGCTTTATGCCAGAACTTCTCCTTGAAATCAATCTTATCCCACCAAATTCTCTTCATTAAAGTTGTTCTCCATCACATGAGCTTCAATGCTATGGTTTTAGATTTTCAAGATGATGAGTTTGAAGTGACAAAAGTAGCATAAGAAATGGAGAAAGCCAAGATAAAGTTGTGCTTAGAGAAAAGGTAATAATATATCTAGTTTAATGAAGAAATGGAGAAAGCCAAGATAAAGTAGTGCTTAGAGAAAAGTAATAATATATCTAGTTTAAGTTGAGTTTCATTGAGTTTATTAATTCCTCCCATATATGTGATTCTGTCCAGATTTGGGAAATGATCTCAAAGAATTAGTTTGATGGTTGTTGATCAAGTATATGGCATTAAACTTGTGATAGATTTGGGTGTTGATGAAAGCTTGGTTTTAAATAATTTATGTAATTTTGGGTAGTTATTTTCCGAAAAGGAAATTCTATCAAAATTTATTTAGAACCAATTTTTCGTTTGGAGAAAGATTGTTACCATAGAAACGTTGTTCTCAATCAAGCTAAGATCAAGAATGGAACTGTGGTAGCATAGCTTATATATGGTACAAAACATTGGAAAACCATTTTATCTTATTCCCTTAAATACCATGGCTGAACGGGGCATTATGGATGGGATGCAATTTGTCTACTTTTATGTTACCAATGAGTTAAGAATAAGGAACAAATGTATAGAAAGGTATTATGATGAAAGTAATATTAAAACTCCAATTTGCTAAAAGTCCCCAAACTTTTGGCTAACACTGCTTTGTATGATAGAGTTGGAATTTGACTATTTTGATGCTTCCAATTTGTTTAGAATGCAAAATGGTTTGGGGTAAAGTAGGAAACTAATTTTGGAGTTATTAGAATTGGAATTTGTGTCCAAAACATGTACATTTTCGAATTTAATACTGTTTGAAGGGAATGGAGTGTGATTTCTGAAAATCTAAGGCCAAAAATGGATTCAGGACATGAAATTGTGTAGGGGTAAGCTGGGTCTTGATTTTTGGAAAGACGAAATTATACTAGGTATGAAAGGAGAGAGATTGATACTCTTAAAAACAGTTTCATAATTTGGCATTTTAAAGGGAGATGATAAATTTTTAGACACCTAAGAAGTAATCTTGAATGATTAATAACTCATTTACACTACATTTGGACTTGTAGGATTACACAATTAACTGACAACGTAATTGATAGCGAATCACAAAACTGGGAATCTAAGGTAGCAGCACTTTCTTTCATACTCTATATGAACTTATATATGCTCTTGTATGCCCTTTACGCAATACATATATGTTCATGGTGTCTACAGGTACTTTGCATACACAATGTCACAATGACATGATATTGTGTGTTCATACTCTATGCGAATTTTTATATGCACTTGTTTGCCCTTTCATGTAATACACATATGTTCATAGCGCTTGCGGGTGCTTTGAATGACAATGTCATGATGACACAATATCATGATGGACTGTGGTACGAAACAAATAAGGGTTTTAGCGGTGGTTGACCCCAAATACATGTGCTCATTTCGTTGTGTACAGAACAAGGGTTTTAGTGGCAGTTTAATACGGTTGACCCTGAATACATGCGCAAACTTCCATTTGAACATATAGAAGGGGACAAGGTTGCGGCCCTAAGTTCTCCAACAACACATAAACATGCAATTAATTGTTTGATGCTATTGTGGTGCATTGCATATCTATTTATCACATTTTGCATGATAGAATGTTGTTAATACTGGGACTAAATCGAATATCACTCTGTATTATTTTTATATAAATTAACCCAGCAGGAAGTAGTGGTTCTAGAGGAAAGGGGGTATCTCGAAACGAGTGAGATGTACAAGACATAAATTATGCTAGAAGCTTAATGTAGTTCCTTTTGCCAAATTCTTGGGACTGAATTTCTATATAATTATAAACCCTTCAGTAGGGAACTGTATTGTAAACAAATAATCTATCAGTGCAATACATTCAATGTTATTTTTGCTCGCTATGTGAACTGCGCTCTATTACTCTGATAAAGTTGGATAAAAGGAAGGGTGGGACAACCACAATTTTCCTTCCTCTCCAGTCTGCCATCTAACTAAGGAATTAGATAATATAACAAGTGTTAAAGGTAAAGTTAATATTACTTAAACCAAATACCATAAACATATAGCCATTTAATCTCAAGATACCCAAATAGAAAGATCACTACAAAAAAACATTAAATTTTTGACAGAATTTGCCATGGAATTTTTTATGGAATTTATTTTTCTGACGGAATTTCCTACGGATTTTGTGACAGAAATCAATTTCTGACGGAATTTCTAACAGAATCCATTACGTCAGTAAAAATACCATTCCAAATCCATTTCCCACAGAATTTTCATTCCGTCGCAAATTTCCCATGGAATAAATTCCCATAGGAAAATTCTATGGGAAATTTCCATCGCAAATATTTTTTAATTTTTAATTTTTTAATTGAAGTGGGCCTCCTTGTGCTACCACGTTTTGTTCATTCTAATTTTGATAATGTTTCCCTCCTTTCTTCAAACCCGTGACCTCATGCTCATAATGCCTTCACACGTGAGGCATTGCCATTTGTGCTGAGATAAACTTGCGAAATATTATTACAATGTAATATATATAAATATATATAATATTGTTATATTTAATTAATTATATATAAATATATATTTTTATATATATAA
>JBAGKO010216825.1:0-12807 GCA_037177275.1 Acacia concinna
CTCATCTTATTTCATTATGATAAAATAAAGACCCAACTTATCAGAGTATTATTATATTAGGATTCAATTTGAAACTGAACCCCTCACAGCGTATTTCAATTATTCATCAAGATATATATAACATGCATTACAGCGTATTTCTAGGTTGGTTTATTATAACATACATTACAAGTTATCAAAACGTACTTATGAAGTTGTTAAAATGTGTACATGTGATTGTTATCTCTGCCTCACAAGTCATTAAAATGTTCAGGTGACTTGTCATAACATGCATTATAAGTTGTCAAAATTTGTTAACATTTCCATGGATGAGTGAATAGTACCCACGTGAATTTCAAATTTCTCTCTCCTCTGATATGCATCTGCTGAAAGGACATGGGTATGCAGGTAATTTCTCTTCTGAACTTATTATCCCAAAGGTCCCTTGAGACTTTTGGTTAGAAACAAAATTGGTGGAACTTTTTTATTAATATGTTTGTTCCTTGAGACCTTATTGACATTTTCCCTAGAATATAAGTGATGCATGAGCTTTTTAGTATATTATGAAATTGATCTTCTAGGCCTGTGTCTTCGATATTTCCGATCAGAGGTGAGAGAAACCGATGCTGCAATAACAACTGTATGCAATATTTTTAACTTTTTTTTTTTGAGCTTGTCTATGTATGGAGATTTTAGCATAGGAGTGCTTATTGAGAGAATGAATTATTTCTAACATCCGTGTGCCATTTGGATGGCCATTTCTATTCACATTGTCTAAATTGCAACTTAAGAGTAGCGATCAATAATTTTCTTGCCAGTGTCTGCGTATTATATCTTGTGAGTTCATATAATATATATTATGTATGCTGCGATGTTCTTTTCCTGTTCTTTTTTCATTTCCACTAGGAAAAGCTTATAAGTTGGCGTTGTCCTATCCATTCAACCAAAGTGGGATAAGGCTTTGTTATTGTTATATGGAGAGCTTCTAAATGAATTGCATCGACTCAAGTATAGAAACTTCTATATCTGCTTTTTATTAAAGTTTGGCCTCACTGTGCATTTCCTGCTTTTGTGTGCTGTCCTCACCAATGGTGTTCTCTTGGGACCTACAAGAGAAGCTTCAAGAGTACTAACACTGAATAATGTCCCCAGTGACACTTTGTATGTCCCTTGTGATTCGATAATTGGATGTCTGACACCAATGAATTAAGTTTCCGAATGATGTAATGTCACATTTTGCCACAATTTTATGTTATGAAAATTTAACTGAAATTTATAACTTGTTTCACCATATTTGAATAGATTGAATTTGTTTAATCATATTCTTCCTCTTTCAGCTTACGGACATCAATGGAAGGATATCTTGATGCTTATAACCCAATTAGATCTGCCACTCCTGCAGGGATTTTCATCAATCGAGTTGAGGTGAGGGCCTGGGTGGTGTTGATTGGCCTCCTTTCTCAGGCACTAAAAATCTATTTTTAGTATTCAGAAGCCATATCAAATCATTAACTACTTTGACTGATAAAAACATTAGATTATTTTCTTCAGAATTAATTCAAATTTCAGTAGTAGTATTGCTAACGTATTATTTTCTTTGAGAAAAGTATTGGTAATGATTTAGATTAGATGTTCATGTGGATTTTGTCTTTGATGTGCCTGCTTGAATCTTCAATTCCATCCTAACATTTTAAAATAATTAAGTTGTGATTGATGGTTTGCTAATTACTTTTTCTTGTTTTGTGCATAAATGAAGTGGAATTTGAATGTGTTTCAACATCTTTAATGGACCAAGTTATCACATTTTTTAATGTAAGTAGTTGTCATACTTTTCTATTTAGACAGGATGCCATATTTACTATTTTTCAGCGTTAATTTATTATACTCCTTTCAGTCTTAATTATAAGTCCAACTTGACTTTTTTCGGAGAAGTTCGAGAAGTAAAATAAGTTGCTTAATTATATTATATGTTGTGTTTTATTATATTATATATTAATTCATAAGTCAAACAAAATAGTTTGAAAAAAAAACGATAAATTTCAATACTTTAAAGTAATGGAATTAGCTTTCTTAGCATTCTCTAAAAAAGTCAATAGGCTCTTATAATTAGGGTCGAAGGGAGTATTATGTTTACAGTTTTATTGTGACTTTATCATATTTCTTTTCCATTTAGGATGTTAGAGAAGATCTATGGTATTCAATGGCAAAGGATGTGGTCACTATCAGAAATTAGAGTTTAAGAATAGATGGAGGTAGAAATGGCATGAAAAATATATCTATGGGGAAGGACCCGAGTTGAAGAAATGTCATCAAATTTCCAAAAAAAGATCACTCTAGCCAAACATGATGTGGGACGGCCTGTTTGATAACTTATTTTGGGAATACATTTTTTTGTTTTTAAAAGCAAAAGAATAGAAAACTTATTTAAAAAGTTGTTTTTACCAAATTGTTTTTAAAAACAAAAAACTGTTTTTAAAAATCAAAAAGCAAAAACAGTTTTAAGTTGTTTTCTTTTTTCTTTTTTTTGTTTTTTGATTTTTCAGTTTTTGAGGATATCACTTACTCACTATCGACACTACATTATCAATAATGACCACCGCCATGTCACCACTAACGGCCCCGCCGCCATATCAATTTAAAAAATATATTTTTTAAAAACAACCATCCAAACAGTTTTTTTTTTGTTTTTTATTTTTAAAACTTGTTTATAAAAACAGTTTTATAAAACTGTTCTAAAAGAAAAAAAACAGAGAATAGAATCAAACAAGGCCTGTAGTGTTGGTTCTTTTTATGGGAATGGTAAAGCCTAAAAGAAAACTTCCTGTATGTTTAAATTCGTTGGGCATTTAAATCAAATAATACATTACAGATCAATGGGGGCTCATTTAATTGAGAAATAGCATCCTGGGAAGTTTATCAAACATAGAAGTGCTATGCTTTTTATTTCCTACATTACATGTACTATTGTTATAAGCTTAAATAGTAGACATAGTTACTTTTGAAATTGGGAGGGACTAACTTGTGATTAAAAATTCTGGCTCTATGCTCCATCAGTAACCGCTACTCAGAAAAAATAGAACTAGGCCATTGCCTTCCTTCCTGCTGACAACTGGAAAATGATTGTATAAAGATGATCTAAGTGATCAGGGATCATGACATGCATGCTCCTCATGAGGCCGAAAAGCAAATTACGCAAAAAAAATGTGACTACTTGTCTCTGAAGTTTGAAAACACAGCTTTTTTAAGTCGTTATCATCTCCACTCTCTTTTCTATTAATTCATGAAAATGCTTTGTTGTGCTATTAGCCTTAACCTTTATTTGTTTAATCAACCACTCAAAGTCTTAAACAACTAAGGGATATGATCGAGCTGAAGATTCACAGAGATTTACAAATCTTTTCCTATGACCTATAACAGATTTCATCAAAGGGGAAACGGAGTATCAGAGAGTAACACTAGGGTTCAAGAGACTCATCCCCAGGTTTTTAGCCATTAGTGTAGAAAAGTGTTGCTGATAGACAAGTAAGGTAGGTCCAGCCAGAGGTAGGGGTAATGACTACTTTTTCAGTATAAAAGCATCCTTTCTACGTAATGGAAGGGGGAGTTCAGACTTTTGGAAATGAAGTAGGAGAGGGCTGGTCCCCTGAAAGCCACTTTTAAATTCTATGTTTTTGTATGGTCTGTATAGTGTTCGTCTGTATTTTGTTCTGTTTCTTGTATTTCTGTCACAATTATTTGATTGTAATTTTTGTACTGTGGGAGTATAAAGAATTTGGGTTTGGTTTGAATCATTATTTCCCTTCTAATTCAGACTTTATTCTCCACTACTAGTAGTATCAGTCCCATGCTGGTTGTCTACTTCTGGTTTTTGTTTGTCATAAGCTTATTAGAGGTGAGGGTTTTATCAGGATGGTAACAAGATACTTGTATTTATGAAGAGGCCTTGGTGTACTGCTGTTATATCGCTTTCAACCTGCTGTTTTGTGTGCCCAAAGAGCTGGATGAATATATTTACCTAAGGAATTCAAGAGTTTGTGTCCACTTTAACTTAATCTGATATAAATTGATAGAAATGGAAGAGGATGATCTCCTTCTTGATAAGTTATTGCAGTCAAGAAGATTATCTCTGGAATGGGTAAAGGTAAGTTCTCAAAATTTCATCCTTATAGCATCGCTACTTGACCTCATACCTAATCTTGCGGGTTTAGCACGCACATGTGAGGTTTGTTACCTTATCTAGCCATCATTGAATATTATTTTTCTTGCCCTTTAATTTATGAGTCTCTGTTAATTACTTCACTTGATTTACTTTAACTATTGCTTAGAACAGGTATTTAGAGCATCAGGGCTGGCCATTGTTGACAAAAGCATCTTGATGGACAAACAGTTTCAACTTATCAAGTTTTGATAATAGTTGAATTGTATTGTTTCTTTATGAACATGTTGCATACTTCCTTCAAGACCAAGTCACTTGGATATTGTTATTTTTTGTACTACTTGATTGACTATTGTTACCGTTTGGCACATGTTTCCTAGATATGGTTATTACCGGGCACATTTTTCTACTCAAGGGAGAAGCAATACCTCAATAATTTATAGATTTATTCAATTAGATAATGCCTAAATTAGTTTCTTAACTTGCAGGCTTAATATCCCCTATCAATTGTCCGTAAAACACACACACACACACACGAGTGTCTGAGATATTCGTAGTAGTACCAAATTTTGTGATTTTCATAACAAAAGGTATTTTTATCGTGTTGTATTTCATCAGTAATTCGCAAAAATTGGTATTTGCAGTGTGACAGCTGAAAAGTGGGTTCCTATAATGGAAGTCCCCGTCAACAGTGTAAAGGCATATTTGGAGAAAATGAAGAAAGACGGATTCTCCATCTTAAGACTTGAACGAACTGCAAATAGCGTACCCCTTGATCAGTTCATATTTCCGAAGAAGACGGTAAGTTATCTTTAGGATTCTGGCCATTCCAGTCTTTTAATGTTGTTCTCATGATTGAGCAATATCTGGAGATTCGGCATAAGTAACAGTGAAATTCACTTTTTTGGTGACACGTTTACTATGCTCTAGTGGGTCGTCTTCTTTATATATGAAACCTTGTTTGGGTGTTTACTCAGGTAGTGGTTCTTGGGCGAGAGAAAGAAGGCATACCAGTCGATATAATTCATATTTTGGATGCATGCATCGAGATTCCCCAATTGGGTGTTGTTAGATCTCTTAACGTTCACGTCAGTAGTTGTTCTTAGTTTCACAACTGTTCAGCTTTACCATGTCAACTATATATATATAGAGGCTGAGAATGGCAAGAGGTGTTATAGTTAGCAGCAGAATTTAAGACCTTCACGTAGCTTCCTGTGAATAAAAAAAAAACAGGGAGTATAAAATTTTTGGCTGATTTTACAATAGGATATGTAATGTAGTCTCCACCCTGCAGAGTTTACGTTAGATGGCCATGCACTGATATTGTCATCTCTCAACGGCACATGTGAATCCTACATTTTTGTTTTGTTGATTTGGTTGTTTAAACCAATGTTTGATTATATTTCAAGTTTATAAAACATTGTACTATTCAAAAGTTCTATGAATAGTGTGTTTCTTTTCATATTCGGTACAACACATGAGATCTACTTTTCTAATTATCTAACTTGACTAATGGATAGTGTCAAAACCAAAACCTTTTTATTTTTCTCTGTATGAAGAGGATGACGTTTTTTTTTTCACGAGTTTATTCAAGTTGTAAAGTATTAACATGAATCCAGAAAAAAAAAAAAGAAAAGAAAGAATGCAGTGATCACAACTAACAAACGTAAATGACAGTAAAAATGGGTTCGATTTATAATAGTAACATGTCAACTTGAGAAGAGAACGCCTGCAAAACTGAACCTCAACAATATTTCTTGTGTGTTGATGAAAACATTCTAGGAAAGAAAAAACTACTTTTTTCACCTGCGAATGAAAAGCATCAAACATCAGTTTTAAAAAATGACGTTTGCTGTCTGATTGCGAGATGATCCTTTTTGCATCCCTTTTTTCTTCATTCTGTTTTTGGATCTAGCAGTTGATCCCAAGAAACTCGGAATCAATAGTTTGCAATTGTCAAAGCAACTGTACAAGTTTCGTTCATGCATTTGCTTTCTTTTGGAAGGGACAACCTTCGAGAATAAAAATCAAAACTTGTGAATATCTCTCTGATGAATGTCATAATTTTGTAAGATCATCATTCAAACAAAGAGCGACACATATACCTAGTTATATCTAGTTATCTCCTACTTACCCGCGTTGAAGGTTTTCCCGTTAACGTTGTCTGAAATCTGCTTGGAGGGTAATAAGGCGGGGACAGTTCTTTTCGTACAGTTCCTCAAGAACTACAAGTCTTTAATACTATTATTTGATGATCATTTGTGCCATCGCTTATAATATGCATGCCATCTTCCATTTTTTAACAATCAAGCTGTCAAAACATTTTTTTTCTTTTTAATTAGGAGGAGAATAAAATAGCATTATTTGTTTAAAAAAATTGTTTGTTTTATAATTAATTTTTTATTTTATTATCATTAACACGGTTATCACTTTAATCGTTGATAGAATATGCATGATATAATATAATCAAACGTTATTATATTATAATAAATGCTCATTAAAAAAAATATTATAGTAGTATAAAATAAAATGAATAAAATATGCTTACTTTTTCGTTTAAAGTTTAAGATTAAAAATATTTGATACTACTAAAGAAAAAGTCAAAAACATAATTTGAAAAAAGTTATAATAACTATGGGTAGAATTGAAATATTAGTTCAATCAAAAAACAAAAAAAGAATTGAAATATTAGAAAAGTGGCATGTACAACTAAACAAACCCATGTTCATAAGTTCTATACAGGCATTTCCCTTGTTACAATAGCTATTACCAACTTTCATTTGTTAAAAAAAAGAAAAGAAAATTAAAATTAAAATAAAAAAAAAAAAGGATTAGATCCACTACTATAAAGCACAAACACACTGAGCTGTACAAAATGGGAAGAAAAATCTTATAATCAGCAAAGACAAAACCAATAGATATTAAACTGATCAAGTAATTTTAGACACAATACTCATTCTTCCCCATCATCTTTGTCTAAATGCTTTCTTTCTATCATAACACCATATTCCCAAATCTCAATGTACTTTCAACCTTTAGCATTAATGCATAGAAATACAATGTGCCAGGATGAGTCGCTCATTCCCATACTCCAGCATTACTGTATCGCCACGTCACATCATATATGCTTCCATCTCTGATTATGAGTCGCTCCTTCCCTTCAGGTTAGACCCTCCTTGCCATCGTCCCTTGTATTGACCTCCTCTATATTGCATTTCCACAATCGGAATCCATTTTTCAGATGAATCACGTTTTGCTTCCAGCATGGATGCTGCTCAAACTGAAAGAACCCCTTGTTTGTTTGATTTGTCTGCATACTTTCCATTTAAGAGCAAAGATGCAAAATCCACCACTGCTTCCAGACCAGCATCAGTCAATGCACTCCAAGATAAGCTTTTATTAAGTACTTTGACATCATTTCAGTCGTTGGCTATTGGCCACAGTACTTCTGAGCAGTCTTTCAACTGTTTTCAAGATCTTACACCAGCAGGAAGGTTGAAGATGCTATCGTCATCAGCTATTGGAGTAGTAGCATCAGCTGCCCTTTGTTTGCCCCACTCCTGTGCAACCTCATATCCAGGACCAAGATTCCCATTCATGAATTTCTCCGTTCAACAAGCAGAGCCGCCTGATATAATTTTAGCTTACTAAAAGGGAATGAAAGGAAGGAAGGGGGGAAAAAAGCACTTGTTCCCAGTGCATAAATGTAAAGCAATAAAATATTTCAGGGTATCATAGTTACCTCTAGTTGTTTCACCATAAAGGCCGGAAAACTCTCAACTTGTGTCTAATTGTTCTTCTTTGATTTGTTCAGGACACCTAACGTTAGCCCAAATGGGAGAGGAAAACAAAGATATATTCATTCACAGGCCCCATTATAGGTCAGCAAAAACGAAAAGAACAAGGAAACTGGAGAGAGAAGAAACCTTGATTCGTTTGACTTCATAGTTTCATTATAAGTGGCTCCAAAGGTTCAAAATTCTTATTGAACTTGTCATCTGTCATGTCAGAAACACTTCCATCCCCATCGTCTAATTCCATATGATACAGCCACTTGAGAAGGAGATACACTTTCAGTTGAATTCTCCTTCCCAGGGTCAGCTGGTTGATGTTGATGTTTCCCCAGAAGCTGAAAAGAAGAGGCAAATGCTGGGCAAGTCTAGAAAGTATGCCACCACTCTGGGAAGAGTCGTGCATATTTATGCTGATAGACAAATGGAACAAATCAGATATGGACAGTTACTGCAGAACAGCAACAGCTATGCCATTGATACACTTGATTCATGATTTCCACCAACATTATCCTTGAATTACCAGCAGTGTCACACATGTTAAAGTGGAACAAATCAGATATGGACAGAAATACTGCAGACCGGCAACAGTTATGCTATTGATACACTTGATTAATGATTCCCACCAACATTATTCTTAAATTACCAGCAGTGTCACACATGTTAAAGTGATCAATGAGCTTGTAGAATTGATCACAAAACCCATGTGCATTAAAAAAAATAATTAACATACGGTTTGAATATCATTAAAATATCGGAAAGATTTAGTTCAGATTTGAGCCGGAAGTGACTCCCTACAACAGGTTTGATGACTGAAGCCAATTTATAAAAGGCTAATGTATCTAGGGTCCATGTCTGAAATCTGAATTACCATGAAGATGTCTTACATAGAATACGGATTTCTTGATTTATTCCATTTTTTAACTCAGTGAGAAAATGCCTGTAATATTCAAGATAAAAACATGAATACGGTGAATTGGGAGGTTGGGAGGTTCACATGCTTCCACATGCACTCAGTATAATGTGTATGAAGATAAATATTTACTGAGGTAATGATATAGCAGGATATTCACAAAAGGTTCATAAATCATTTCCTAGGACCAATAGCAGAACACAAAGGAAGGGAAATAATGTGAAAAATAGAAATACCAGCAGTCAAGAGGATTACACTGACCCTATGTTCGGATGAAGAAAAAATTAGGGAGGAAAGAAAACTCCCAAAAATAATAAATTTCTTTACTATTTATGGAAGTTTTCAAACTTTGTTTTCATTTTTTCCTCCTTTCTTCCCACTTTTCTCTCCATCCAAACATAGCATGAGGGTCCTGGCAGTAAGGGTATAGAAGGGGTGAATGAGTAGGTTTTAGCAAGAGTGTAGGCAGTGTGTTGTAACTGTTTTGTTCTAAATCCTCCAGTTCCGACAGAGAGGGGAGAGTTCACTCTTTTGGTTAGTGAAGTGAGATTGGGAGACTAATGGCTTCTCGAAAGTCCAGTGGCTTATGTTCTGCAATGTGTGGATAGAAAATAAAGTTCAACAATAATAAGCGTTCAAATCACCAAGCAGTGCACTTACCCCAGTGCTAGAACAGTGGTGATTAGCAGGTTTGGCTCAAGATTAGGCTCATGGTCTGTAGATATTATTATTTCATTGTGTGTCCTGTTGGTTGACAGAAATTACGCAGAAAGGCGGCAATATCATTCTCGTTGATTGGAACTAAACTTGTGAGATTGCATATAACCATGCTATTTGAGTCCTAAACAAATTAAATAACATGGATCGTAATAATCAACAAATTAATTTATTAGTAGTAGAAGAAAGCTAGCAAGCATACAGAAAATTAATATGGATCATAGTGGCTGATAATGTGTAGTGCACAACTGATTAATAGATGCTTCTAGTGCTGTGGGGCATGGATGGCGCATAGTGAGGTGCACAAATTGTTTAATTAAATAGCAACACATTAACAGTCAAACAAAACACACACATACACCAAACAAAATCATTCTTAAAATTTAACTTCAACAATCAAATTATAATATCGTACAATATGCCACTAAATGAATGATAGAAGGCAAAATGTTTAAGAAAACGGATGTATTAGTTATGAAATGGTTTTATTTGTACCAAGAATACTATTAGAAAGACAACATTGGAAGAAAAACACTTGAGTATCATCATGTCACATCAATAAAGAAAATTTACCAATTAATTCATGTTATGAATCGGGGTTATACCTTCAAACTAACACCAAGGAAAGGACAATCAAATAAAGACTGTAGAATAGAAAGTTTTCCTGCTGTATGCTGCTCCAAATCCAATTCTATCTACCTTATAGCTTTTAAACATCTGCAGACAGAGACAACAGAAAATATTGCTCAGTTCTAGAAAAGGGGAAAAAGGTAAAATTTGTAGTTTGGTTCTTGTTTTGCTGTGTAACAAATCTATAATAAATGCAAAAACAGGTCTAAAACAATGGTAAATGATCTTAGAATCTTACTTTAATAACTGACTTCTTTCAAGCCACCACCATGCAAGCCGTCTACAAGTTTCCTGTGCATCTCCTAGAAATGTCGAAGATGGAACCAAAATAAATATTCTAAAAACTCAGCCAGAAAAATATGAGAACCATGATAACTTACTGATTTGTGAACAGATAAAGACAGACAATAGTACCTTCAAATCCAACTACACAGCTCTGAGTTCTTGCCAAAAATCCTACTCCTAGGAGATCGTTAATATTTTGAAATCTAACTGGGGTCTGCCATCAGGCTCCAAAAACAATTTCTCATTTCCCATTGTGAGAAACAAAGATTGAGAAAAATATGTGGATGCTAGTACTCTCAGAACAAAAACTAATGCTTCATATGCTGCCAGACAAATTTCTGCTTCAATCTGTTTTACGATAGTCTTGTCAATAATCAAATCCACACCACCATAAACTTCAATTATCACAAAATATGCATTACATTTATAGTTGATAAAGCAATTCAAGCAGACACCTCTGAACATGAAGGTGGAAATTTAGTAGTCTTCCAGAAGAATTGCCATATAAAGTGAAAGCATAGCCAAGAGAAGCATCACTTTTAATTTGTGTACACCAGGCCAAGCTCAACGACAATGCCTTCACTGACATTATCTACTTAGTCATATGGAAGTCGTATCAAGACAAAGGAGTACCTTTATCAAAGTATATCATATAGCTTAAAAAGGAACAAGAAAGAACTAACTAGCCATAAATAGCATAAAACTTGTAGAAGTGTTCATGCCTAGAACAAAGAACAAATCAGAACTTTTGGAAATTCCAAGATTTCCCACTAAATGAAAATAGGCATTAACAGGATTAAAATCAAACTCTGGGCCTTAATACTGAAATGGGCGCGCATGGATTTTACAATAGTAGTGGTGCGCATTTGCTTTGTCCATATTTTAACCCAAACGATTCACATGAGGAGGCATGTTAGAGAACAAAATTTGAGCTTCAGAGCTTCAAAATAAAGCTACTAAAATGCAAGGTACCTTGGCATGCTCCATCTAAGATAATTTTTTAAATAAAATATAGGAGCCCAAGCCATTCGTTCAATTTTGTTATACTGACTCCAAAACTTGAAAAGGTAAAAAAAGCCACAGCTATCAGAGAAGCACTTTGAAGATTAATAAAATGGCAGCGTAAACAATAAATCACTTTCCAGCATAAATCCAGAACACATGTGCATTTTAAATCAACATGATTAAGGATTAATTGCCATCTTCAACAATATATTCTGCAGACAATATTTTTGTAGTAGAAAAGTCAGTCAGCCAATGACAACTAAAGTGCAGAAAAACCTACTGTTTGCAGTACAAATGTTGTAGTAGAAATGGATAACTGTCGTTGACTAGGGCCCCCAAGCTTTCCTTTCACCGAACCAGGAAGTGTTTTGTCCTCCACAACAAAATCAGACCAGAAAATGTAACAAGCTTGGTCCGCAAACTGAACCATATCCTCCTGCATGCCAATTACTTTTTGTTAAGATTGAAAGAACAGAAAATATCAAGAAGCCACAATCCATGCAGAAAAAGCTGTGAAGTGATACCACTAATAGAGGAAATTTGTCAACAAACTTCTCGTAGATGCCTTTTATAAGACTAAAACCATCTGTTTTGGCTGCAGTGCCATTTTCAGCTGCTATTTTCCTTTGTTCTCTGAAGCTCCAAAACTAAGCTAACGGCAAGAATAAGGAATTTGACTAGCACGTATTTTGTATCAAGGTTCTGTTTCAATATAATAACCCCTGTGCTTTGAATGAAATGCAATATTACGTTATAAGCGTTAGGCTTTAGTCAAAGAACAAATAAAAAGGTTAACAGCGCAGCCGTATCAATCCTAAAAAAGCTGAATCATGATATTCTCATTCCTCCCCAGCAGAAATTGATTGCCACAAATTCACAGTTTGCAAAACATACAGTTACAATAATTAGAGAGCAAGGCAAAACCAAACCATTAAAACTGGTGCCAAAATATGTTCCTTCTGAAGTGCTAGGAAAAGCACTCTTGCCCATCTATCTGCTTCAACCTCCCATGCACTCAATTCTTCATCATCCTAATTAAGAGAAGCATCAATGACAAGTTGGTGACTCACAAAGCTCTGAGGTACAGATTTTTCCAAAGCTTCCCCACCCTGCTGCACCAAGTGGCACAATAATCCACGTTAGCACAGCCTGAAAGCCATTTTTGAACAGTCACTCTTAATGGACCTGCTGTGGAGAGCAAGACAGTGTCAAAACTTTCCAACTGAAAACCAAATAAAACTCAATATTTTATGTTAAAATCATAGAGAAAAATTGTAAGAAATACATGAGAAGAAAATGAAAGTACAATTTTTTCCGGCACAACCAAACAG
>JBAGKO010216845.1:0-12807 GCA_037177275.1 Acacia concinna
CTGGAAGTCATAACTAGTGATTACAATAGTTCTAATGAGGCAAGGTAAATGCTATAAAAGGTGTTACACAGAGCTTCTCCAAGATTGCCAAAACTCAGCCAAATGAAGGGGGTCCTATTTATAGAGATTTCAAGGGTTTGGGGTGACATCATCGCTTATGTCACACTTCTGTCATCCTTGGAAATTTTGCATGTGTTCACACTTAGCCTCCTTTCTTGTGTTGACATATGTTCATTTTCTAGAGATATCGTGGACACTTGTCCCCTCTCTAGAACAAGCTTGGACTTTCTCCTTTCTTTCAATTTCAAAGAAGTCATATGTTCACACTAAGATGTTTCCTTGCAATGACATGTTTTCCCTTCTAGTGATTTCTTGATTTTTCTCCATTCTTTTGCCCTTTTCTAGATGAATTTCGTGCACCCTTTAGCCCAGAAGGAGTTGGGCCCATCCAAGCCCAATTTCTCCAGCAATTTCCTCTGTATCGGCTAAAATAATATGGAAATTCCAGAAAATTCTATAATTATCAAAAAAATTTCCAAAATTGGCCCAAAAATATCTAAATATCACAGGAGGATAGTATAAAAATTTTAGAAATTTTCAACATCTGGAACTCCCAAAATTAATTTTTCTCTGAAGAAGTCCTTATACCGACGATAAACCGATTTCATCAATTTTTAATAATTCCTCCGGATTTCTTCTCAACCTCCAAATAATTTTATAATTCCTATAATTCCCCAATCCCAGTCTAGAACATTGAGGTCTCTAGATATCTGATATAATTAATTTCTGGCCAAAAACCCAGTCCGGCCAAAAATAATAAAATAATCAGAAATTCACCAAAAATTCATTTGACCTCTAAAAATCATTTTGACTATCCCATATTGTTCTGGATGTTCTAAAACATTTTTTGGGATTTTATGGGAATTTTCGGGGCTTTCGGACCTGCCTAAAATTCAGCCTATAATTTTACTGAATTTTTACTTTTTGCACATAGGTCTTTCCCATATCTCACTTTAAAAGTCAAGAGATCTCTCTCTCCTTTACAGACTAAGGCCCTCTGTCCATCCCAAATACCTCATCTAGGTCTCGAAAAATATTAGGGTATGACCCTCAATCTACCCCAAAATACCATATCTGGGCCTAAGAATTTTTAGGATGTTATATTGTGCAATTGCAAAAAAGACGAAACAAATCAGATATTTGACACAAAAGTAGGTATGGAATCTTTGATTTGTGAGAAAAAGTTAATGTTGCATGGTATATTGGTTTGTTTAAACATATGTACAATGTTTTCACATTATCTCCCCTTCACCTAATATGATTTAACTTGAAGTCAATTGTTTATTACTGTATTAAGGGTGGGGTAAGATGTTGGTGGATGACAATAGTGGTTGTAGTCCCAAATGTGGACCCGAATGAGGTAGAAAGGGTGGTCCTAATAGAGACTTGTATTTGGGTGGGTTTATGAACAGATTTGCACCTGTAAATAGAGGGATCAATGAGACTGGTTATGAAGATGAAGTAGATGATGTGGATGAATATGGATTTGTGTGTATGAGAGACAAAACAAGATAGTATATAAATCTGCACAGTGCCTTTGATGTTAATGAGATTGGGAAAGATGTAGAAGTGGAGTTGAGTGAAGTAAGGCATGATAATGGAGAGAATGATGGTGATATAGTTGGTGAAGGTGATGTTGAAATTGGTGACAGTGAAGATGAAGATGAAGACGGTGAATTTAAGAGTGATGATAGTGACAATGAAGATAGTGATGAAGCATTGGTGGATGACGGTGATGATGACAGTGAGTGTGAGGTAGAGAACGAATTAGGCCTATTTGGAAGTCATGAGCACTTACCTATAGT
This sequence comes from Acacia concinna, assembly GCA_037177275.1. NCBI lineage: Eukaryota > Viridiplantae > Streptophyta > Magnoliopsida > Fabales > Fabaceae > Acacia > Acacia concinna. The sequence continues at coordinate 1,866 of JBAGKO010216845.1, forward strand.
ATTGGCCCAAGAACAAGTTGTGGGGTCAGAAAAGAAGCCTATTTTTATGTTAGGCCAGTCATATGCTAACAAGGCAAAGTTGGTTGGTGCAATTAGTACATATGTAATCAATGAGGGAGTAAATATGTCCTTAAAAAGAGTGAACCTTACCAAGTTAGGGCAATTTGTCAAGAGGGTTATCCTTTTGTCTTGTATGCATCGAAAGAGGGATGTAATCCAAGTTTAGTTGTCAAGACCTTGATGAAAAAATTCGTTGGATCTTGATGAAGGAGATCGTGTTACTATAGTGTCGAATATGCAGAGGGTGAGTAAATTTTAATTCTGTCATACTAGTAGTTTGAATTGGTTCTACATAATTTAAATTGATGCTGCATATTGATATGTCATTGGTTCTACATACTTTGAACTGGCAATGCTTCTTTTATTTGTTTCTAATATGAAAAAGCAATCTATGTTTAGATGTTACTTTGAATTGTCATAGTTGTCAAGAATATAATCTGTGCTTCTTTCAGTCAAGGTGAATTGCCTTTGTAGAAATTAATTTTTTGTGTTCATTGTCAGTCTTATTTGCATCAAGTTCAAAGTGAAAGATAAATAATGTAAATATTTTTGTAACAATGCAATCTGCTTTTGCCCTCATAGTAATCAATAATACTGTTTTCCCCTTTCTTTCGGTGAGGTGTTCTCCTTACTCACACCATTGTAAACAAGTAGTTTTGAACAAGTAGTAAAAAATAAGTCAAACTTTGATTCTAGTTTTCTTAGTTTCAAATTGAACATCATTTTGCAAGAAAAAAGAAACAAATAAAAAAAAAGAGGCAGACTTGTCTCTATTGGTTTAATTTAGATGTAGCTAGCTAGGATCTATCCCTTTATGAACTAAAACTTAATGGAAGAATCAATATTTATATAAACACAGATAAGACAAAATATAAAGAAACCAACTTTCTTACATCTTAATTTATAATTCTTTTATGTCTATTTAAATAGAGTTAAAAAAATATTATTAAATGGTCATTTCATGATGATTTCATCGATCAGTATGTGTGCGCGTTTATATATTTATAATTACTTCTCCTTTTGAAGAAATTAATTAGTATGATGAGCATGGTGCGTTAGAATTTTGTACATGATTTTAATGGCTATGGCCAGAAGAGGATAAATACAATATAGTAGGTTAAAGCATTTTGTGTCCATATTTCAATTCATTTGTACTGCACATTTCGGTTTATATATTTAAGTTTATAATTGTTGAACATTTAAGTTGATTTTAGTGTTGCTACACATTTCAACTTAAATATTTCATGTGCAGGGGCTTTATACAGCTGTGTCAACTATCCTTCTGAGGGTCAAGCATAGGTTGTGTGTAAGGCACATCTATGCAAATTGGAGCAAGAAGTGGCGTGGAATTGAATTAAAGAAGAGGTTCTTTGCATGGTCATGGAGCACATTTAAAGAACAATTCATGGACAATGTCAACGTGATGAAAGAGCTACAAGAAGTAGTGACATCAGCTTTAACATATCCTACAAAGTGTTGGGTAAAAGCATTTTTTAGTACAATATGTCTTAATTGGATGGTTGATAATAATTTAAGTGAAAGTTTTAATGCATGGATAGACGAATTAAGGTTTCTACCTATAATTAGTATGATTGATTGTATTCGGATAAAGTTGATGAACAAGTGGGCAGAAAGTGAGAAGAATGTTTGTAGGTAGAGGGGAAATTTTAACCCTAAGTGTGTCACTCATTATGAGATTAATAAAGAATTGTCAATGGGATGTATTTTAAACTTCAATGGTGATGATGGTTATGAGGTGACCGAAGGAGACAATAGACAGAGTTTTCATAACAAGTAAGAAATGCACTTGTAGGGCTTGGGACTTAACTAGTATCCCTTGCCAACATGCTATTTCTACCTTATATCACGCTAAAGTGGATCCAGTCAGTCAAATTTCAAGGTACTACCGCAAGGATGCCTGCAAGGCTAGTTATAAAACCAAGTTTCAGCCAGTGAGGGGCAAGACTTTTTGGAGGTTTGAGAGGTTCCAAAACATGGAGTCACCACCAGCTTGTACTTTGTCACATCCCACTTTTTGGGCTCTTTTCGTACCTTTTCTGTACCTTACTGTGGCTGTTGGAACCACTATTACTGTTTCGTGCTAGCCAAACGACAGGTAAAATTTTTTCATTTCTCAACATAAAGTATGTCTTATAATTCACATAGTAGCATACATATCAGGATCTAGTGTATCAATCTCATAACATATACATACAACATATAAATAACAACAGGAAGCCTAACAAAACTATACTCGGTCTTTGCCTTTGCTTCCTGATCCTTACCTGCATTGCAGATAGGGTAAGGTTTCTGCGGAAATCACACTAGCAAAATCTAAAACCAGTAACAATATAATGTAATGCATGTCATGCCATCATGTAATACCCATATTACTCTTCTAGTATTGAAGCCCAATTCATAAATGAGTAGAAAATAGCATAAAACAATATTGATATACTTATACAAACTTGGAGTGCATACAGTATTTTTCAAATGATTACATAGCTTATTACAAATATATACAGTGTCTCAAAAGTTCCTAAGAGAAACTAACTAAGCATATAAAAAAGTATCCGTTGGTTGAGACTCAAACATCTAAGATCTTGTCTCTAGATTCTTACCCCTAGAATTGCTACCTCTAACTGGATAAATTAAATTTGAGGAAAGGGGTGAGATTCAAAGGAATCTCAGTAGCAACAGATAGTCATTCATAATAAATGCAAACATACTAAACATGCAAAGCAACCATCCACATCATCATATCACAGTCATCAGTATCATCAAAACATATACAGAGTTCAAGTCATCATCATATCAGTGCATGTTGTAATGCATGACTCAAGTCTCATGGTAGACCATAATTAGTCATATCGTCTCTCGGGTGTCCCCACCTTAGCCTTATAGGTGTACACCCATCACAGGCCAGTGGTAAACCAGAAGTGATCACACCGTTTAATGGGATAAACCCGTCTCAGTCTAACATAAGACTCTAAAGAATTACACCGTCTCCAGGGTGTCCCCGGCACGGACATCCTCGTGTCTCATCTCAGTCTCATGCATGGCACACAATACAAGCATCATATCACATACATTATGAAAGACAGAGTTACTACCTAAAGTCTTTTTGGCGTCTAGTAGTCCTATCGGCTTTTTAGTCCTGCCTAGGAAAATATCATATTCTAAGAATCCAAATATGATGCAAATGAGTTATTACTCATTCAAGTTTATTTTCTAAGTACCTTACATTGATTATTGGTCTATAAAACACCCAATCACAAAACTATCCTTAGGGTACCGATCTACTTCCTTCCTATATCTGGTCTGATTTCACTTTTCTAATAATTATGAGCCACCTATCCTTATACAATTTTGCATGGAGAATCCATTTTTTACCTTAATTTTGGAAAATTCATTGTCAAATGACCATACTACCCTTGGGAGTCCAAATCTAGGTTTTTAAACCTATTTTTGTCATTTTGCGTTCGGGGGATTTTCAAACTTTAGGGCCAACATGAACCCCCCTTAATTTTCCCTTCTAAACACAATGGAACCATCAGGATTTTCAAATTCCATCTCTAACCCCCATTTCCCCTGTTTGGCCAAAATATAACTTTATATATCCAAAAATGTGATGTTCCCGAAATCTACCGATTAAACCTATTCTTTTTCGCTCCTAATCAGTATTTATACACTAACCACACATGATTTAGAGGAACTTTGGGTAGCATAACAGTTAGGTTTCATCATTCCCCAAACCAAAAATTCAAAGCAAATCAGCCACAGATTCAGACCATAATCAGCCACAACAGTAAGCTGATACCGAAAGAATCGAAGTTTCGGAAGTTACCTCTGATTTTTTTCCTCTTTCTCTCTCTAGGGCTGAACATCCTCTCTCACTCCTTCCCCTCTGATTTTGTGTTCAAATTAACAAATTAATTGGGGGGAAATGGTTAGGAGTGATCCTAAGTACCGAAAACTACAAGAAATCGATGTTTTACGGTAACTTACCTCAAGATTTTGGGATCTCAAGGGCTTGGTTGCTTGAGTTGCTCCCTCTCACTCTATTCTCTAGTTTAGGTCATGAAACGGGTGCAGGGGAGATTGAAGACGAGTTAAAAAATCAGATTGGGTGGTGAAATGACCGTTTTACCCTTCCATTTATGAAATTCGGATTTCTTGACATAATTTTTACCAAACTTTGAAAATTTATAACTAATTGTAAACATATTCAATTGAAGTGATTTCAAATCTCAAATGTCTCTTATTGAGTCTAGTGTTGGGAAAAAAATAATTTCTTGGATTAATTGGAATCATAAAATTCTCAGAAAATTCATTTCTGAACACTGCTCATAAAACTGGTGAATTTCATTGGGCAGATTCAAAAATTCATATCTCGTAGAATATAAATCCAACTAATTTGTTTAGCTTACCAATTTAAAGCTTAAGATATCTAATTTTATCCTGTAAAATATCATGATATTTGGACATCATTTGATCATTCAAAACCTTACAACCATATGACTGCATCCACAACACTTTTGTGAAAATTCCCCCAAAATTCTTTATTTATTGACATAATCATTTACTGAGTTTCTATGTGGGAATTTGGAATATTACATTATTGGGACAATGGGGAGTAGAAACAAGAGAAAAACACTGATATATATTATTTAAACTTCAAAATTTTAAATCAAACTAAATTTAAATAGCCACTAACAACTCATTTTTATAAGAAGGTACTAATTTGACATTTTAAATTTAAAGAAACTCTTCATTTTCTTTTTCACATTCATAAATCTATCCAAAGATTATCATGTTTTTTTCACCTGAAATGATTATCGTGTTTAGTATATGAATAAATATAAAGAATATCAAAAGGTGCATCAACTTTTATTATTAAAGTACGTTTCAATATTTAATACAAATATATAACTTTGATAAATGTGCATGTAATTAATATTCTATATGATTCTTAGTATGAGAGTTGATGAAATTTTTTTGAAGGGATTAAGAAATCTAAAAAACTACTTAATTCTAGCATATGTACAATTAAATTATATATAATTTTATTAATAAATAAAATTATTTTGAACAAAAATAAATAAATATAAATACTTTAATGTAACTTGATGAATTACTAGCTTCCTAAAATATAAATACTGTATATGTATCATATTTTTTTGTATTCATTTTGTTTGAGTGGGTTTATAGATTAGTTTGTTTTAAATAATTTTGTATGGCATACAATAAATATGTGAGAGTTGTTTTGCCTAAAAAAACCAAAGAACCTTTTTTAGAGGCAATAGACTGATAAAGTTCAATATATGGTTTGAACTGAAGGTATCTAAAGTCCTTAAGTGTCCTTGAGCTAACATAAGAAAAGAGAAAGTTCAGACTTACTAGGACTAGAATCTCATATCAAATATATGTTTGAACAAAGGTATTGGTACATAAAAATTTAGGGGAGTAGAGTGATTTAGAACTCATCATTCTGAACCCTATTGATAAAAGTGAATTACCGTTAAGCTTAGCTCCAACATATATATTAGGACCAAACCATCTTGGTCAAAAGGCCACCGTTAAGCTTAGCTCCAACATACTCTCTCTAGTCATAATTGTAAGGGCCCGTTGAATTTTTTGGAGAATTCTAAAAAAATCCTAAGAAAGCTAATTACATTACTTTAAGACATTAAAATTTGTCATTTTTCTTCAAAATATGTTGTTTGACATATGAACTAATATATAATGTAATAAAACACAATATATGATATGATTAAGTAATGTAATTAGCTTTCTTAGGATTTTTCTAGGATTATCCAAAAAAGTCAAGAGGCTGTTATAATTAGGACTGAAGGGAGTATATATTAGGACCAAGCCATCTTAGTCAAAAAGCCAAAAGAAGGAAAACATCTTTGCCATCTATATTTTCCTTTAATTTATACAAAGCTTGTTGTTCTCATGCTATTGTAATTAGTAGTACCTCTTATCCTTAATATAAAATCTAATTGATTTTCTTAGAGAAATTAATAAAGCTAACTAAAGTACTTCGAAGTGTTTCTATTTATCATTTTTATACCAAATAAATTTTCTTGATTTATAAATTAATATTTAATCTAATAATATGCAATAATTAAGTTATTTATTTAACTTTTAAATTTGAGCTTGCCATAACATTCAAACCCCACACCCAGATATTACCCTCCATTAAGAAAAAGCACATTGTTCTGTTGGCAAAACTAACTACTAAAACTAACTAGTTATATGAAAGGTTGTTAGGTTATCTCTAAATTTGAATAAACGCATGTATGCATAATAACAGCTTATAATTTAAACATCCACATGAGACTTCTAGGTTATACAACACCTAGAAACCTTAGTACTTCCCTTCCTATATAATTAGAAACTATGCTTCTTTCAATCAAAAAGAAGAAACAAGGCTTCTTCCTTGGGTTTATTCACGAGGTAGGAAAGACTATTTTTCAATGTAGCTTTTGATATTAAAGATACTCCCAACAGATTTAGTGTAACATTCCAAATTTTTACTTACCAGATCCCAAGTATATGATAAGATAATGAGAATAAAATGGTGAATTTTGGTGTAAGAATCATGGCTAAAGTAAGTTTTGGCTGATTTCTAGAAGGAGACAGGAGGAAGTTCTGTTGTGCACCATTTTTGCCCAGTCAAATGATGTCAAAAAATGATAAAACTTTTCATTCTAAAAGTATACATTCAAGCTTTAATTCGATATATCATTTGTGTGATTTGGATGTATATGTTAAGAGATATGAATTTTTGAAGTTTGCCCGGTGAAATTTGCCAGCTTTTGGAGCAGTGTCCAAACATGAATTTTCTAAGGATTTTTTTATTCTAATTGAGCAAAGAAATATTTTTCTCTGAAACTAGACTCAAAAAGGGATATTTGGGTTTTGGAATAATCACAATTGGACATCTATATTATTAGATATAAATGTTTAAAGTTGGGTGCAAATTCTGTTCAGAAATATGAAATTTCAGAAATTGTAATGGCACAATTGTAATTTGTGACTCAATCAAGGGTAAAAAGGGAAGACAAGATTTAATCTCAAGGGTAAGATGGGAAGGTCAAATGAATGGCCAAGATCAAGTCTTGAAAGTTAGAAAGGATGAAGATAGTTGTGTAACTTGTGGCCAAGGATTTTCTTGATTAATTAATTATAATTAAGCACATGTTGGATTAAGTAGGTTGAAGCCAACTTAAGACCACTTGGGGCCATATTTTCATACAAAATTGGTAACAACAAGAGAGAGAGAGAGAGACCTAGAGGAAGAGAGCACAAGTTCAAGTAAGTCATCTAGGTGAGTTTAGTGTAAAAATTCATACTTTTACACCAGGACTCCTTCAAGAAACCTCTTCTAATCTCTTGTGTGTCCTTGGATTCATGTTTATCAAGAAGAAAATCAAGAGGAAGAGGGCTTGAGGTTCATATTTGAGCAAGGGAAGAAGGAACCTAAGGGGTAACCATAAAAACCTCAAATCTCTTCTTGATTCTTGTTGATTGTTGGTGAATATTATTGTCTATGGTGGATATTGGATTGTGATGGCTGATTCCTTTATTTGGGATGCACAAACCCTAAGGGGAGGTGCTGCCTGAATTGTGTTTGATCATGTAGAAGAGTTGGATAACGGTTTAAGGAAGTGTTTAGAGCTTGAACTATGATAGTTCATGGGATGAAAGTAACCTAGATAGGGTCAATTCTGACCTACACGAATCTGACCAAATGATGGAGTCTGGTCATGATATTTGGTAGACTTATAGGTCACATCTTAAGCTTTAAAATGAGTGGTAGAAAACCTAATTTGGACCTCCATAAATTCTGAAATTTTAGACCTTAGGTGTCCGTACAATCAGTGGGCATTTCATGGATTTGTTGCTAGAATTTACATGTTTTAATGCTTCCAGTAGGTTCAAATGAGGATTTTATGTAGGATAAACCTAAAGGGGAAGTCCCAAAAGCAATTGAAACTAAGAAAGAATTTTAGGAAAACAAAGTGGGAAATGGTTTAAATTCCAACAAGCAAGCTTTTAGTGTTTATGATTGTTGTAAATTGTTGCTGCACCTTTTTGGCTTGATTAGGGTTTGATATTTGTAGAAGAGACCCTTAGGAGGCTAAGATCGAAAGGCCAAGAGAAAAGGTCAAAGATCAAGGTAGCATAGTTACATAATGTCTAATGTCATTACTTGCTTGTTTACCTTATGATTTTGCATGTGCATGTTTGGTTGAGCTTGAGATTGTTTAGCTTGTTGTCATGATGATGATGACTACTATGTTATGTTGCACTCCTAACATGTAAATGCTATAGCTTGTGTTCCATGTGAGGTGCATTAAGATGATGATGCCATAGGGCATGCAAAGCATTTTAGCTCCCTAAGTTAATTTCATGCTTGTCACATGTTGCTTGCTTATTTGATATTAGTATTATTGTAACTTGCTATTTGGATTCTCACGAATCTCACCCCCATCAATAACCATAAACTAGAGCCTGAATCATTGAGGAGGAATGGAGAGACAGTGTAAGGTGAAGGCTATATTGCTTATTATATGTAAATACATATTCTAAAAATGCTTGTTGGAAACTGCACTGGAGCAGTAATTTTGTATGAATTTTGTTTTATACCAGATGACTTATCTAGATTCTGTAATATGGCATGCTAAGCTTTGTTTTGATTGGTAAAATGTAGGAATTGGAATTTCGTGCACAAAGTTATGAATTTTTAAAGTTAAGATTAAAACAGGGAAAAACTGTTTTACCAAAAATACAAAGTTGGATTCTTTGCAATTCTGGCATTGATCCATAACCAATTGATGTATGAAACTATTTTTTCCTTGAAGAGCCTTCAAAGGGCTTTTTGTAGAACTTGGAAGCACGTTATTTCAATTTCTCTACATTTAGTTGTGATTTTTCAAAGTTTGTCCAAAAATCTGTTTTGGTAGTGAACAGTACCTACCGGAAACAAAATTTTCAATTTTGAGTTTCTACGTTATCCGCAACGCAGTGCGATTCTAATGAACGCTAAGTGGCCTAAAAGATGGTCTATACGTAAGGTGTGACATTTAGTGCATGAACCATATGTAAAAATAATACTTGTTAGATTCCAAATGTAGGACTATATTCATGAAGATTTAGTGCCCATACTTTGAAGCATTTCCTTTGTCAGCTACTTGAAGTCTATCTCTATAGTTGCAGCTTATTGGAAAATAGGAGTTTTTTCTTCACCAAACTCAAGTAGCTACCTCATACAAAGACCCTTCACACTTTCATACATGTTGTGCATAGATTCCAGAGTGACATTTCCTTCTAAAAGTGATTTAACACAACCTTAGTCGCCTCATGGTCAAATGCAAAATATTTACCATGAATTAGAATGCAATATAGTGCAAACAACTTGGGATCATTCTCTTATCAAGGAGTCTTTATTTTGAATTCCATAAACTAAACTAAGTGCTAAAAACATGATTGGAAATGGGGTTTTGAAATTGGTTTTTCTCTAGATTAAAATGCATGAAAATTTAACTATATTAATATTTTTGGTATTTTGTAAAATAATAAAGAAAGAAATATTTTTTGATTAAAAAGGGATATAATAAAATGAGTTTGGTAGCAAAGTCAGTGGCTTTCCTAGCTTCTCAAAATTAATTGGAGTTAAAATTGCATCAAGTCTAAAAAGAACAACCCCAAGCAATCGCATTGAGTCCCATTTATCTAATTGATAATGACTCCTACAATTGCATTGAAAATCATCTTAATGCACTCGCTTCCTCTTTGTTGAGAATACAATTGTGACACTCAATTTAGAATTAATTTATCATACAATCCATATATCACATAGAATGCATAATTTATTAATCCTAAAGGAAATAAGTTAATATAAATTTCAAGTGCACTAATATAAAGTTCAACACCAAAATAATCCATCATAGATAAATAAACACTTATCAACACCAAAATAAGTCTCACAAGCATGTATCCAAATAAAAATCAAGTCAAACAAAAATTCATAATACATGTAGTGAGCTTATATAAAATTAATAAACTCCCCTTTGTATCAAATTGAACCTCTAGCCACCTTCTTTACCAAAACTTTGAGAAAATTAGCTACTCATTATTTTAATTCCATCCATAGATTCATTGCGACACTGGGGATTCATGGGTATTGGGTAAATTGACAAATCAATAAAAATAAATGGGGGCTATTCAGTTCAGTGAGAAAGGCGAAAGAACATATATATATATGGGGATAGTTGTTGACGGTGTAGTGATTTAAAACTAGAATGGAAAGGAATCAGTGATGGTGATGGATGAAAAACTTATGGTGGTGACTATGAGGGTAAGGAAATTGTTGACGGTGAAGGTGGATCACGGAGGAGTGACGATGACTCATCTTTGCTGCAATTCACCTCCTCTGTTCGATAGTGATGGAAGATGGTGGAACTGATGCTAGTGTTGTAATTATTATGTGTGTCAAAGGAAAAGAAAGCGTTTCTTCTTGTCTAAGTCATTGATGATGTGGTATCTAAGTCATTGATGATGCAGTGCCTGAGTCATTGATGATGTAAATCTTATTTATTTGACTAAGTACAAGTTGTCATCCTATCCAAATGAATTGTAAACTCTATCCAAATGAGTTGTCATCCTATCCAAATGAGTTGTAAACTCTATCCAAATGAGATGTCATTATCCAAATGAGTTGTGAACACTATCAAGATGAGTTGGCAACCCATCCTATTAGTTGTCAACCCTATCCCATTAGGTGTGATCAAACCATATTTTTATAGGATTTTTCTTACTATGTTTAGATAATTAATCACAATTTTTGGACTTAATTGTATTTATTGTGAGT
>JBAGKO010216866.1:0-12807 GCA_037177275.1 Acacia concinna
TTTGTTCTTGCTATTTCGCTGTTCTGCTCACCTTGCTTTGCAGGAAGAATCTGTTTTATCCTGGGGAGTGCCGTTTCTGGTCAACCGGCTGTGACGGAATAGCTCTTAAGGGCAGCGTCCGTGGACGTGACTCAGATTATCCTCTTCGGCTTCAACAACTTTATCAACACCAACTATTGAAAATGAGAGAGAAGGAGTGAGATTTGGGGAATTTTCGCTAGTGAAACATTAACTCAATATGTAATGTTCAATCGTAATTAACTAAGCACGTAAATAGCCAAGTAAGAATGGCTATGACACAAACTCAAATAAGGATATTATATATTCAAAGGCCTAGCTACGACATACATGACAAATAAACATACGAGAAACCAAGTAGAAACTATATAAGATTAAGTTCACTACTACTTTTTTTGTGAAATCTTCTTTAAACTTGCTCTCATTTCTTGATTTTCTTTAGCCTTGCTTCCTCATTTAGCTTGATAACAAATGTCAAATCCTATACCTTATACATACAGGGCCATGTTAATACATATCATGGTGACCTTTTATTGCATTGTTCATCCTTTACATAATCCAAACTCTAAATCTCTCAAGTAGCTTCTTACCCTTGTTTCTTTCCCTTACGCCTCTTTTAAGTACATTGGGGCAATCAAAGTCACCCAAAATTTAACTCCCTCTAGCTAAAACTATGTTATCCAAAACAGGGCAAGGAAGAAAAATTACGAGTTTTTATTCTATTGCCACCAAACACAAGCTAAGGGCCTTTACACATGTCCTAGGAGTAGTTTAGGGATTTATAACAGTTGTTTCATGTTATAACATATCAAGATAGTGGCGTTAGATCCCTTCTAGTCACAATATTTTACAACATTCATCATATACTTTATGCTAATAAAGTTTAAAGCATAATCATTAACTTTCCAAACATCAATTAATCCTTTATATCATTCAGACAACATTCTTTATTAATCTGGAAATGTCCAGCTTTAATTACCAAATAAAAGTTGTCACTTTAGAGCTTTTAAACTTAGTTTAACCTCCCAGGACCATTATTCAGCTCTTGCATTAAATAATACTACCGCTGGTTTTAATTATAAAATTTTGTTGGAAATTTGATTTGGTTCTAAATATAAGGCCTCTATCCACATTGTCTCTCATATTTTATCATTTTTTCTACCTTTGTTAATACCTCTTAACCTGAAAATTGTAAGTCTTGGAACAAAATGATGATGAAGAGTATAGGGAAAATTAAGGGTATTTTTGAAAGATCATGATATATTTTAATAATTATTGTTATCCTTAATCCCTCTAAAAAATTAATGGATCCTTATCCTTCTCCGTTGATACTGACATAACCAAATAAGCTGTAGGAATAAATGATGGATACTTTATAAGGGTTTCGTTTTTGCTTTGATTGGCTTTCTTACTTTATAAAATAATTTCTCTAAAACTACCAGGCTAAAAATCATTCTGTAACTGATTTTCTTGAATTTATCAAGAAAATGATCCCTTAATTCTCGTAAATTGGCTTTAAAAATTTTTAGGACACTTTTAGGGAATTAAACCTCTTCATAATTTTTCTAAACCCCAAAATAATATCACATAATGTTTTTTCAATCTTTATAGGCCTCTAAATAATTGTAATAATTATTTTTCTCCTTTATCTTCTTGAAATTCCATATTGGAAATAGGCTTTTTCTTCATCTTAACTTATTTACCTAGTAGTTAAAATTCGAAATGTTATGTTACAAATCTACAACACAAAAGTAATGTAAATAAAATTTATCAAACTAATTTCACATATTTGTCTAGTCAATTACAAAGTCACTCCAGAAAAGTGATTAGAAATACCAACTAAACCGCAAAACCCAAAAAAAAAAAAATACAAAACGAATTGACAAAACACACCAACACCATTGTTATATATTCCCTCCAGTCTTTAATATAAAATTCACAATTAATAAGTATTTATTATATTACGGACCGGAGGGAGTATGTTGCCGGAGTGAATAACTATTAAGCCTAGCTGAGTCAATAAAGAGGGAGAAGTGGCTCTAGAACCCATGTATCCAAATATTGAGTAGGAACTAGCAACTTTGGTTTGAAGAAGATCAGAGGGGAGAATTAAACAGATGTTAAATCCTTGAAAATCATCAATTGTATAGGATCGCCAAAGTATAATGCCGTAGAAAACCATATAATTTATACAGAGAGGATGATGGCAGAGAATACCGTATATTCTGCCTGTATATACGAAGTGAGAAGACACACAAAAGGAACTACAAAGGGGTTTCCTAATAATAAAATTTATGCTTTTGGATTGCACAACACTCCAACAATGAATTATTAAAGAAAATGTGCATTTTTGCTTTGGAAGTAACCACCCAGGAGTACTGGTATCCGGAAGTTTTTTTAGGAGTGTTTTTGCCTTGGAAATAACTAAGATGGAGTGTTTTTGCCCTTGCCGTCAATCAATGTTATATTTGACTATTAAATGACATGTGGCGTTCCACTTGGCACACAATAAGCCACCTCATCACCCTTTCATGGTGGCATGACGCTTAATATTAAAAATAAATTAAACCAAGTCTTTCATTTGTATTATGGAGGGGATTACCTAGTTGTTGAATATCGTTTAGTAAGTTTGAGTTAATGCTGAAACTGATTTATTCTTTTGCTATAAATGTTTGAAAATGTTATGTTTAAAGGATTTATGTTAAATATTTATAGCAAGTTTCATGTATGAATATTGTATGTCATTCGATATGATATTAATAAAATAGATATTGCCAATTAGAAGAATAAAATGGTCAAATTAAAAATGGCTTACGAAATGAGGTGACCATATACTTTGTGTCGGTCACACTTTTGTATTTTAGGGTGTGACACTAAGATTGCATGTTACACTAGAAATATGTGACGATTATTTGTTAATATCATGGTGTATTGCATATTTATTTATCGCATTTTGCATGATGGAAAATTGTTACTGCTAGGATTTAATCGAATCTCACCCCATATTGTTTTTATATAAATTAACCAAATGGTTTAAGAGGGAAAGCCGTTACCCGATACGAGTGAGACGCCTAAGTTATCTATGTTGCTGGAAGCTTAATGTAATTTATTTTTGGCAAAATTTTAGACAATATTGTATATATTTGCGAACCTAACAGTGAGGGCTTGTAATGTAAATAAGTACTTATTATCAGTGTTTTATGATTTTTCCTTATGCATGTAGTCATTGCCTTTATTACTCTGACAAATATCGAAATGTTAAAGAAGTTTGCCAATGTTTGGAGAATGTTGCTACAGTGGAGAACCATTCCTTGTGGCGAGAAATCTAGAGGATCCAGAATTAGAGGAAGATGATGGGTATGTAGTGACGTATGTGCATGATGAGAATAAAGGAGAGTCGAAGTTCCTGGTGATGGATGCGAAGTCGTCGGAGCTTGAAGTGGTCGTGGCCGTGAGGCTTCCCTGGCGAGTTCCTTATAGATTTCATGGGCTCTTGGTCAGTGAAAGTGATATGAGGAAGCTTTAGTTGCTGGCAACATTGGTCCATGTTGGCGCCTAGACGGATTGTGGATGATGGGGGTAAGAGGATGAAGATGAAGAGGGTATTTCAGTCCACTTGAAGAAGTAATGGTGATGAGGTGTCACTCGTGTGACTGCCATGTGTCTCTAATAGCCAAATTTAACTTTGACCAACGGTAGGGTGAAGTCGCTCAATCTTGATTACTTCTGGAGCAAAAACACTTATAAAAAAATTTTCGGATACCCAACGCTTCTCGTGGTTACTTCAGAAATAAAAATAGATCTTTTTCCCAAAATTTATTATTATGCACCATTATTTAATGCTTGTGCCTTGCACCACACTCCAATAAAAAAAAAATCTTGCTAATATTTGGATGCCACTTTTGTTTGTTTCATATTCACCCTAAAATGCTACTTTTTTAATTATCTAAAAAGAAGAGGAGGCATAAAATAATTGCAGTGGAATATGAGAAATTTCTCTATTTGTTCAATAGTGCTTAATTGCTTATCCCAATATTTACATATGGTTGCAACTAAAATTATTAGCAATGTACATCGTATGATATCAAAATCTAAATTGTAAAATAGGCCATGGATCGGAAGAGGTGACTTGTAAATATTAGAGGTTACATAACAAACTATTCAATTGCTCGAACATGATATAACTTAAGTGGATTTTTCTCTAATAACAAGACGTTTAAAAACATGGGTATATGATAGAGGAGAAAAAGAAAAAAAAAAAAAGAAACGGTTCAATTTGATTAATTTAAAAATGCTTTCCCCCCAAAATTAAATTCCAATTGTACAGAGTTATTTTTAGAAAAAGAGTGGATTCTGGGATCTTATAAATCAAAACCTAAATGACAAAAAAGAAAGGGATAGAAAACTGTTTGGTTAAATAGGAAAAAAGGGAAAATTCTTATAAATCAAATTCAAGGCAACATTGGATGTTTTTGAAAATTACGACAACGGTGGTTAAAAGGGAAAAATTAGTCTGTAGCATAAATTATATTATCACTCGAACCCCTGTTTGAATAATAGAAAAACCGGGCTATTGAGGTACTCCTCACATCGTATTGTTTCACTGCCATAAGACCCTAGTACATTAACCAGCTGCTCTATTTTGTGAAGTAACACAGACACAGACACACACACACACACACATTAAATAACAAACAAAAAGCTTTGGGACTGAGGTTTTCAAAAGAATAAACAAAGAGGATGTCTTTGATTCAGAGTTGTTATAACGCAATGCTACAAAATCATACAAAGCTTTTATGTAATTTCCTTTCTTTCTAAGAAACATTTCTAACCCCCTTTGGTTTTATTTCACAGTTTTAACTTTAGAGACTAATAGATCTAACAGTGGAAACACAAAAGACCTAATAAAAGGGGAAAAAAGCTTAAAGGTCTAATTTAAAACTGATGGCAAATATAAGGACCTGCAGATACCTTGTCCCACCAACAAAAAAAAAACATGAAGAAATCCAACGCCAATATAACCGACTCGATCAGAATATTTAAAATACTTTATATATTATTACAACACACACATATATAGAATCACTCAAAATTTCAATATTACTTGGTAAAAACATCAGTCATAGTGAGCCAATTAGTGGTGTCTCAAGCATCTTCCACAAACAAAGCCTTGATTTTTTTCAATGAAACTACAACATCAGTCATAGTAAGTCGTGCCTCTGGTGAGTCAATGGTGCAATGTAATGCTAACTCAAAAACTGATGACATATATCGTAGTATGTTATCAATATTTTGATTTTCTGTGTGTAACAAATTGACGTCTATAATATTCATGATGGAATGTGGTGTGGAGTTGCTCACCCAATCCTTCAAACTCAATCCTTGAACAAACATTTCATCCGTTGGCTTCTTCCTTGTAAGTATTTCCATTAGCAAAATACCATAACTGTACACATCTCCTTTGGCGGAAACAACTCCTTTCGATCCGAATTCTATATGTCATATTGAATAATTAGTATAGAAGTCATTATATCAAAAAGTTAAGTTTGTGGTTAAACTTTTCTTTTGTATCAACACTTCAAATCTTTACACATGAAGATGACAAATATTTTCTAGAAATTAAATAATATAAAATATATGTATAAAGCATAACAAACAAAAGAATATGGAAAGAAATCCAAAATTTTAGTATTAAACCATTACCTGGTGCCATATAGCCAATAGTAGCCAAAGTTTTGGTATAAATTTCGAGCTGCTTTTCACCAAACAATTTAGCAATACCAAAATCACAAAGATGAGCCACCATATCTTCGTTTAACAAAACATTGCTTGGTTTCACATCACAATGAACAACTAGTGTAGAATAACCATGGTGAAGATACTCTAAAGCAGCTGCCACATCAATCATTATGTTCAACCTTTTTAAGGCATTTAAATAATAGTTGTGAGAGTATAACCATCTGTCAAGACTCCCATTTGCCATATATTCCATTATTAGAGATTTGAAATGATCATTTGAGCAACTACTGATTATCTTGATGAGATTGCGATGGCGTAAATTGCACATGGCAGAACATTCAACATCAAAACTTCTTGATGCTTCTTCCATGTCTAAGTTAAACACTTTGACAGCAACTATCTTTTCAGTTGGAAGAATTGCTTTGTATACTGATCCAAAACTTCCAGAACCAACAAGATTACTCTCATCAAATCCATTTGTTCCCTGTAGAAGCTCATAATAGGATATCCTGGTTGGTGTATCCAAATTTACTAAATCCCTCTTTGTTGAATTATTGTCATCGTCTCTTTTTTTCTTTAGAAAGACAATTACTGAAACAATCAAAATGGTAACAATTATAGGCAATGCGCATTTCATCATCAGGATCACATTATCTGATATGTGCTTGTTTCCTTTCCTACATGGTTGGACTTGTAGTTGGGATTTCCCACAAAGATCTTTATTCATAAAAAAAGATTGAGAAGTAAAATTTTGAAAAGGGCCACCATTTGGAATTTCTCCCTGCAATAAATTGTAGGAAGGATTGATGTATCTAAGATAGAGTAATGACTCTAAGGACTCTGGAATCATGCCAAACAAATAATTATGGGAAAGATCCAAGGATTCCATGCTTATCATTCTGCCAAGAGATTTAGGAATAGACCCTTCTAATTTGTTATCAGCCAAAGATAGGGTTTGCAAAGTTTACATGCCACCCATATTTATAGGGATGCTTCCTAAAATTTGATTCCTTGACAAGTCCAATGTTGTAATTGTTCTCAAGTTTGTTACCTCTGGTGAAATTATTCCACTCAGTGCATTGGAGGATATGTTTAAAACCAATATGTCTTGGAGACTCCAAAGAGAAGCAAGTATATGAGAAATCAATTTGTTAGAGCTAAAATCTAACTTCCGCAAAGAAGTGTTCCAGAGACATTCTGAAACCACTCCCAACAAGATGTTGTTGGCAAGATACAACTCACTTAAACTTTAATTTGGCAAAGTTCATTTAAAATGAACCCTTGCAATTTGTTGCTACAAAGACTCAAACATTGAAGGCTATGTAATTTGCCAACAGTGTTAGGAATCAAACTGTTCAAATGATTCTCATCCAAATTTAATTCCATCAAGTTTGTTAAAGTTCCAAGCACGTTGGGGGTAGCTCCATTAAAATTATTCGATGACAAATCTAAAGTATTGAGTTTAGAAGCATTTGATATACTGTTAGGAATTTGTCTAGTTAGTCCATTTTCCTACAGTCATAATATCTGCAAGTTGGGAAGGCCAATTCCTAAGTATGATGGGAGAAGGCCAAAGAGGAAATTACCATCAAGGCCCAAGTATGTCATTGTTGAAATGTTAAACAAGTTGGAAGGAATAGGTCCTTTCAACTGATTAACGCTCAAGTCTAAGACATCAAGTTTATCAAGAATTACAAACAAAAGGAGAAATCATAAACTACCTATGAGATGCCATGGTTATTGAATATTTTGTTGAAAATGTAAAGTTTCTTATCTTGTTAATTTTGAACAACTATTTAATAAGAAACTAATAAATTTGCAAAATGTAACAGTAACAACCGACAAAAATTGATTAAAGAAAACTAAATAAGGAAATTAATATCAGATAAAAGAAAAGAGTTTAACTTGATAGAAATAAGAGTTATTATAACGAGTCCACTTTTTTTTTTGCCTGCATATAATGAGTTCACAAGTTATATATATAACGTTTACTTTTACTTTCCTGTTTATTTTCCCTATGAAAAAAATGTTGAGACAAACTTTACACCCAAGATAGGGGTGAATTGGGTGATATAAAATTTTCTTGGAAGCTCAAGACACAAGTGCGTATACTGGTTCGGTCAAAACTCATAACGTACATCCAATTCTCAATAGCCATTGAGTTTCACTAATCCCTAAGATTTCAATGGGCTCTTGGCACCATAGTACAAACTCGATTGACACTTTAAGAGTTCACTCCCCCTTACAAGTTATAATCCAAGTCCCCAGTCAAACCATCCCAACTTTGACCCACTCACAAATGATTTTGGAATGTAATAAGTACTCTCTCAATAGAGTTGAATAATAATCACTGAAGAACAACAATAGAATTTATGATAGAAATGAATGCAACACACTTAGCAAATTATCACTCTAGTCATTAGTTGTTGCCGTCATTAATGTTCGACTATTTATATTGTCTGAGGAATTGATGTTTATTGGAGTTTAGTTTGTAGTTATTGAATTCTCATCATTCCTTACGGTTGTTTCTGTTGAGACACAATGGATTTCCCTTCTGAGTCATAAATAGAGCCATTGAAGTAGAAGAAGGTTAGTAGGTGAAAGTTTACCAAATCTGGAAATACATTTAATGCTTCTGACTCAGTGACCATTTCGGTTGATTTGTGCTTGTGTGTCCTTGCTAAGTTTCATAACCTATTCTTATGCATAATAGAAGTTATATGTAAAGGTTAGAAACAAATGGGTATCAATATATCAGTAGCTTGAAGGATTAAAAATATTATGCTACGATGCTCTATTTTCTAGAAAGTTTGGATTTTGAAATTCCCTTGTGGTTCTTGGTCTTTGATGTGTCACAATATTTACATGGTTTTCTTAAGTGTTTTCTTACTAATTTGATACTTCTACCCTCATTATGCATTGTAATTAGAGTTTTTGGATTACATGTTTCATACTTTGCATTTTGCTGATTTAAGGGTAAAAATAGGGTTATTTTATCTCTTTTATATAATTCCTCACTTGCCTTGGAAAAGCCTCTTTGTGATGATCTTTTCAGGCAATCAAAGGAGAAACTGGAGCCCTAGATGGAGCAAGGATAGAGGTACCAGAGCTTGAAGGCCCAAGCACATGAAGAATATTGTTCTAGAGCCTGAGGATGCGACATGAACATGTGAGGTCACGACCTAGACAACTTAATGAAGTTGTGCATTTTGGAAGCAAAGTCAAGCCTGGGATGATTTTCCACGAAGCCAGGTCACGACTTGGAAGACCTGAGGTCGTGACCTGAGATTGTAATCTTCAAGGTTGCGTTTTGAATTAGGGATCTTGATTAACTTATAAAAGGGGGATTAACCTACGATTAGAGATGGACTGGACTCGTGAGATTTCAAAGTACAACTACCTAAAAACCTAATTCCCTAATTCCTCTCAACTCCATAACCCTAGCCTCTATCCACAAAATTCTATCTTATCCAACCACCAAAAACCATTAATCCACCAAAATCCTCACCAAGCTCAACAATCTCTTATTGATTCAAAGATCATCAGCATTAGCATGAGATTCAAAGGCATAAGAGGCTAAATCTCTTAGCCTCTCGGTGATGGAAAGCGAGACATGAGCTCCAAGTTATAACCAGGGGAGTAATTTTCCAATTTAGATCTTCTTTCTCTTCATCTCTCTGTAGGATTTCCTATATTTAGGAGGTTTTACTAGATTTGATGTTCTAGATTATGATTGTAATCTGAGATTTGGATTGATTTATACATATGGATGGATGTTGAATGATTGGTTTAATGTTTATATACAAGTTTAAGACTTTATGTGAGTTAGTTTATTGTCATGATTGTGATATATTGTCTGCTCACGCAGCACCCTCGGATTGTTGATTGACAATTCAAGGTTCATTCATTCACTCATCCTTTTAAATGCACTCTAAGGGGCTTAAACAACAATTTAATTGATAATTAATTAACCTTGGATTCAAGGAGGGTTTTTCATTAATTAAACCATTGGACCCAAGTGATTGCTTGGGGTTTTAAAATTGAACTTAGAGGTTTAGAAAACTCCCATTACCTTTTTGAGCAAGGATAGTTGAGCGACCATTATCAAGAGACTAGTCTATAATATGAACTTTTCCATTAAAAACCATCTTTCAAAACCTAAAAAAAATACCAAAAATATTTTCCTTTTATTTTCTTAATTTAGTTGCACGATAAACCCCCAAATTGACCAAACAATTAGGTTTCGCTTGAAAATTAGTTTCTTAGGAATTCCAATTAGCGCTCCTCGAGAAGAACGATTAGTTGGCCCTATACTACATTATTGGTGCAATCATTCTGACAACCAATGTAGGAAACAATCTCGGTCCGATCAATGGCGTCGTTGCCGAGGAGCCATTAAATTGGTTCCTAGGTAATTGGTTTTCAAACCATTGTTTGATAAATTCTCATTGAGTTTAGTTTAGTTTTTAGTTTTCTTTTTCTTTAGGTTTAGGTTTAGCCACCCTTAGGTTTGCATTTGCATATTCATCTTGCATTCATTGTTTGCTTAATTTGCTGTGAGAGTATCCTTCTGAAGCTTGAAGTCACGACCTGAATTCATCCAAGTCACGACCTTGATTCTTGAAGGGTTGCTCTTAGCTCACTGAAGCTACGACCTCAACTTTCTGTAGTCACGACTTGACTCCCCTGTAGTGCTAATTACTCTCTGTCTAATCTAGTCGCGACTTGAGACCCCTTAAGTCACAACCTGAGTCATTTTTCTAAAAACCTCTTGAAATTTCTGAGCATAGTGTATGTATAAGCATGGGGCTAAGGGTAGAAAAGCTGCACCTCCTCAACCACAATCGATACCTGCCTTTTCTTCTTCCTCTTCATCATCTAGTGAGAATATAGATGAGGACATCATGGCTAGTGTACCTCTTGGTGTACATACGCAGGTTAACCCTGAGGGTCCTCAGAACATTGAACATGAGGAAATAGGAGAGAACCCCCTTCCAAATGGGAATAATGGACAGCCTAGGGGTAGAACAATTAAGGAGTTAACTCAATCTTATGGGAATTTTGAGCCTATGCCTAGTGTTTTCCCAAATTTTACTGCTGATTTCGATATTAAAGGCCAATTGATACACTCCCTCCCAAAATTTTATGCCCTTGTGAGAGAGAACTTGTACCTCTATCTCCGGACGCTCTACATGCAATGCCTATCCATGAAGTTGATGGGAGCTAACATAGATGCAGTTATGTGGGGAAAGGTGAAGGAATGGTACATGAACCTTCCTCTTTACGTGAACAACGCCTACGAGTCATGGACTACCTTGAAGAAGGCATTCTTGGACAAATACTTCCCATCCAAAACGATTTTGGCTGCCTGTAAGGAGGTTTCTACTGCAAAACAAGAACCCTACGAGACTTTCTTTGAATTTTAGAGCCGTTTCTAAGAGATGCTTACTAAGTGCCCTAATCATCAAATTCTAGAGGAGCACTTGGTACAGTATTTATACAATGGACTTCTATCATATGATGCTCAAGTGATGGATGCCACTGCAAATGGATCAATTGAGAACATGGAACCTCAAGCAATATGGGAGTTGATCTAAATGTTTGTACTCAACTAACAGCATATTAGCTTAAGGGAATCCAAAGATCCACGAGACCACAGATCTGGGAGAGATCCTCTTTTGGTCAAGTTGGCACAAGATATGTCAAAGCTGACTACTATTGTTGAAAGTCTCTGCTCCACTAAACCTCAATCTCTTGCCCTAGTTGCCTCAAGCTGCTTGGTATGTGATTCTCCAATGTATACTACACAAAACTGCCTAGGGCCAGCTGAAGACGTTAATGCTATGTACCAAGGGAGAGATGGCCAGTATCAAAAGCGGGATCCATACTCTAACACATACAATCCCAGTTGGAGAGATCACCCCAATTTCAAGTGGGGAGAAGGAGCAAGCAAGCCCTTTAACAACTACCAAGACTCTTCAAGAGCGCCAGTACCAACCCTACAGAGCACCATGATATCTCAACAGCCGCTAAGAGGGGACGATACTTTTCAACTCTTGAAGAGCATGGCTGCTTAAATGACCAATATAGAAGGGCGGATGAAGGAGGGTGATGAGAAGTTTGTATCTGTCACTAGTATTTTGCAAAGCATGTAGAAGGATAATTCTGATGTTCACAAGAAGTTGGAGGAGCTTACCTTAAAGAACACGGACATCACGGGTTACTTAACCCAACTCTCTAACATGGTTAATGACATGCAAGTGAAGAGTAGAGGTAGCATTCCTCCTAACACTTTAATGAACCCTAAGTCCTTAAATGCCATCAATCTAAGAAGTGGTAAGAAAGTACATTTTAGGAATGAGACTGAACGGGATGAGATCGATCAAGACGGAGGAAGTCCACCACTTTCTCCTATGAAGCTGGCCAAGTCTGAGTCTACAAAAGAAGAAGAGTTAATGAAGAAGACAAGGACCCCATAAGTTGTAGAAGAGCTTCCCACTTGCCAAGAATGTAATGATGATACACCAAAGGAAGGGAGTAATAAGGGAAGTCCAACCTACAAAGGAACGAATAAGGAGGATGAAGCAAAAAGTAGCAAGCAAGGAGCCTCTAAGACTTTGGGAAAGGAGGTAACTGTTAAGGACATCCCGTTCCCGAAGGCTTACTTTTCTGGGAAGAAGAAATTCGACGTTGAGTTTGCTAATGAGGCATCTTCCCTGTTCAACAAATTGGAGATTAACATGCCGATTGTTCAATTCTTAAAAGGGGAACCCTAAATACTTCAAACTCTTAAAGGAGTTGTGTATTGACAAGCAAAGATTTAGGCCATGAGAGAGAATTCAAGTCAATGCCAACGTTTCATCCCTTTTTAAATTAGAGCTGTCGGTTAAGTGTCAAGACCCTGAATCCTACACCATTCCCTGCACTATAGGGAAAGTTCATATCAAGGGAGAGTTGTTGGATTTGGGAGCCGCAATTAATGTTATGCCTTGGTCGATATATTTGGCTTTAGGGATAAATGGAATTAAGGACACCAGTGTGGTTCTCCAA
>JBAGKO010216895.1:0-12805 GCA_037177275.1 Acacia concinna
ACAACAACATGCAGTGTATCTTATAACAAATGAAAGACTAGTTACTACCTTTTGGTGCTTTTCCAGCTATTTACCTTTACCAGACCAGACCCCTGCTGGTTGTCCCTTGTAGCTCAGGCAATCATCAAATCCTGTACAATTCATAATCCCAGAGTGGTCAGCGACTATTCTAATCATTAATAACATATGGTACTTATGTTATTTCTGACCCACTCGATAAAACTTTACTCATTTATCATATCATTGGTTGTCATTACAATTCCCAACTCTAACTAATCCTTTGAAAGTCTACATAAAGAATTATTCATCATTACCAATTTTCTAAGTCATGCATTATATCATTTCAGTCAATATCATATTGAATCAGTGATTTTTCTCAGCTTTCTAGGGCCAATATCAAAAATTTACAACTCCTTTTAGGAGATTCCAATTCATGTGATTCTAAGTTTCACACAATCCGCATTAAATCCCCCTTTTATAGGAAAATGACTTATGGAATCACATTATATAAACATTTCCAGAAAATGGGTTTAATCTTACCGCTTTCACATTAATTCTCAATCTTTTCACTGATTCTGACCCCTATCTTTCAAAAATCACAACTTTAGTTCTAGACATCCAACTGATATGTTCTTGGTCTCATTTTAAACCTTATTTTGCCTAATATTAGTCCACCAAATTTCATGAGAAATGAAATTGTTTTACCTTATTAAAACTGTACACGAAAGCCCACTACCAGAAGTTTTCCCTGTCAGACTCACATACATTGCAAAATTCGTAATTAAACCTACAGGATCCCAAATGACTTGGTTCCAAGCCCATTTTAAAATTCTCTATGTCTACTAGTTTCTCATAAAATTTCATGGCCATACAAGGGAATTTGAATCAATATTCGAAATAATACTTTTCGACAGTCAGTATTTTACTCCAGGATTTCATCCCAACTTCCAAAAATCATATCTCCTAATTCACAAATCCAAATTGCACAAATTAGGACTCACTAGAAAGCTTAACAAGTCCACTATATTACTGTTAAATTTAAAGGGAAAAGGAGTTCATTTGTTCTATCAAAGTTTTACACAAAACAGATAGGTTCTGGACCAAAATACAACTTCAGAATTGTACCCCTTTGTTCATACGTACACACACATATGAGAATTATTCATCTATTCATATCCAACCCATTCTCAGTTCCAGCTTATATCCCTTCGGTTCAAACATATATATACATTCATTATCATGATTTTCCTTTTTCCCACAACAAGTCCAGTGCATGCATACATATATATTTTGCCTCAATCTCTTTCATCCAAAACAGAACCAAAGCACTCCCACAATATATATGCATTTTCCATTTACCCAAGGCCAATACCCATTATTTCTGCCAAATCGAAATCGAACAAGACACGATCCAAGATGAATAAAGGTTTGGAAGCTCACCTTCTTCGATTCTAGCAGAAAATCGCAGAATCAAAGCTTCCTCTTCTCAGATTCCAGCAGCAACACACGAAGCTTTCACTCTCTTCCTCTCGGTTCCACGGTTGCAGCAACGAGCAACCACTCTCGGTTCTTAGTAGAGACAGCATCCTTCCATTTTCTCTCGGCCTCACTCCCTCTCTCTCGTACTCTCTCAGCTTTAGCAACTGTAGTACCCCAAAACAACCTCTCGGTCTCACTCTCTTTCTTTTTCGGTTGAAAGATATGGCCGAATGGAGTAAAGTGAACAATGGGATAGGGATGGTTATTTGTGTGTTGACCCAATGCCTTTAACATTTCTCTCTCCGTGGAAAAATATAAGAATGGCTGACTGTTTTGGCTTGTACACGTGGGATGGAAGGAAGGAAATAAATAAATAAACACAATACATGTGTTTTATTAAATGAGGAAATAAAATTGTACATTGGGACTTCCAATGTCTTTTCCCATTTTCCATCTTGGTCCCTCTTGCTAATTTAAATAATTTCATATAGTTAAATCCCAAGATGATGTATCAATCTCACATGCCCAATTATTTCTCTTAAATTTCCTTCAAATAATTCTCATATATCTATAATCAAATATGTTTGTAATTATTCTCCTCAATACACACATAAAATCATATAATTATGATCTTATTTTAACTTATAAACTAAATTTGGGATATTACATTTATTCACATATTTCATGAAGCAAATTCGTGCAAAACCATGGATCCAAGACATAAATTGACATTAAAACTCTAATTAACCATTAGAGTACTAAATTGATCATTCATGCCATAACTTGTCTAAACCTAGACAAAATTAAGTCACAAACTACTCTATAATTATGCCAACATCCTTACATCACAAATTCATAGTTCAGATCATAGAAAATCCCTCTGATTCAGGCAACCGTCAGAAAACGTGAAGAGAAATCCAAGAAGAAGAAATACAATAAACCTCTTACAATGACTCACAATGCTCAAACTAGTAATGAAATACATGGAGAATAGAGAATTTTAGCTTAGAACCATGGAAATCAACTCTAAAAATGTTGATCGAAGCTTCGCCTGCAACCGCTCATGGCTTGGCTTGATCTCCCTCCTCAGGCCGTGTCCATGGCTCCAAGCTCTTACAAAAGCTTTCCCTCTCACTCTTGACTTGATTTGGGTGAAGAAATGTAACCATAATGCCTTCCTTCAACGTGAAATTACCTTTAAGTATTGTGGGTCACCAAAGCACCCGTAGGTCACGAAATGGGTCAAGAAGAAGCTGATTTCGAGTCCATTTTCATATGGGTTATAGCCGTTGGGATCTGACGGCTGAGATTCAAAGGTAGTTGGAGATGACAGGGGAGGATGGAGCCACATCTTAGCATGTGTTTTAATCTCTGAGGGAATATTGAATGGGTGAGATCTAGTCAAGGTATAAAGAATCAACAGTTCAGATGATAAATGTGTATTGTGCACTTAAATGAAACAATGCATTTTAGTGCCTTCTCCCTTCAACAGTTCAAATTAGATCTCTATTATGCTCAATCAACGGTTCACGATGCCTCCGCATTTGACTCAGCTCTAAACTTGTTTAATTTGCATTTTGACCCCAAGATAATTACACTTTTTGACCCTGCCTCTAGTTATCTTCAAACTTTTAGCTTGCTCATTTCTTTCTTTACAACCAGGTCACTGATTAATTTCCAGAAATGCCCCTGGACACTTTTTAAGCTTTACAATTCAGTCCTTCTCATCTTTAAGCTCTAATTTCTCCCAATTTTTCTTTCAGACCTGCACAAAAATTATATCAAATCATAGTCAAGCATATAATTACATTTTAATAACAATTTTAACCTTTAATTATGCTAACATGACCAAGATACCCTCATGCACTTATTTAATCCAATTAATCCATAATAATGTATTTCTATTCTCATTTTTCCACATTTAGAGCACCCATTAAGCTTAATAAACCATACTAAATAGTGACTTATCTATTCACATTTTGGTAATTTTTCATATTGCACTAACTTATCTATGTAGAGACTTTGGAAGGGTCTCGAGGTTAATATTGACCTAAACTCCAATAATTTTGAAATTTTAGGATTACACAATTAAAAAAAAGATGAAATCAACAATGAAACACGAAATTGGAGATTCAAGGTAGTAGCACTTTATTTCATACTTTATGCAAACCTATATATGCTCTTGTATGCCTTTTATTCAACTCAGTTCATGGTGCCTGCAGGTACTTTACATTCACAATGCCTTAATGACACAATACCACGACAGTAGTCCGCGGCAGCAGTGTAGAACAAACCACGATAGTGGTACAAAAAAAGTAAGGGTTTCAGTGATAGTTGGCCCTAAATACATGTGCACATTTCTAATTGAACATATAGAAGGGGACAGGGTTGCGGCCTTGAGTTCTCCAACAACACGGAAACATGCAAATGTTATTTTATTACTAATATGGTGCATTGCATATTTATTAATTTTATTACTAATATGATTCAATTGAATCCCACCCTTTACTATTTTATATAAATTAACTTAGCAGAAAACAGTGGCTCTATAGGAAAAGCAATACCCCGAAACAGTTTATCTGTTGAATTGTGAAAAATCACAATTTTGGGATAAACGGTGTAAATTTCAGCCAACCAAAGGAAATAGGGGTTAGAGATGGAATTTGGTAATTCTAATAGTTCCATTGCATTTAGAAGGAAAAATTAAGGGGGATTTATGTTGACCCAGAAGTTCAAAAAGCCCTAGAATGGAAATTGTCAAAAATAGGCTCTAAAACCTAAATTGGGCTATCCAAGGGTATTATGGTAATTTGACATTAAATTTCCCTAATTTCAGGCCAAAAATGGATTTCACACGTGAAGCTATGTAGGATTAGCCTAGGTCTAAATTTTGGGAAAAGCACAGTTGACTGTGTATAAGGGACCAGATTGGGTACCCAGGGGCATTTTGGTAATTTTTCATATTGCACTATCTTATCAATGAAGAGACTTTGAAAGGGTCTCTAGCTTAATATTGACCTAACCTCCATAAATTTTGGAATTTTAGGATTACATGATTATCAAAAGATAAAATCAACAGTGAAACATGAAATTGGAGATTCAAGGTAATAGCACTTTCTTTTATACTTTATGTGAACTTATATATGCTTTTGTATGCCCTTTATGCAACACATATGTTCATGGTGCCTGTGGGTACTTTGCATTCACAATGTCTTAATGACACAATACCACAATAGTGGTATAGAGCAAATTGCGGCAGCGGTGTAGAACAAACTACGACAGTGGTATGGAACAAGTAAGGGTTTCAATGATAGTTGGCCTTGAATACATGTGTACATTTATGTTTGAACATACACAAGGGGACAAGGTTGCGGCCCTAAGTTCTTCGACAACACAAAAACATGCAACTATTATTTTATTACTAATATGGTGCATTACATATTTATTAATTTTATTACTAATGCTATTCAATTGAATCTCACCTTGTACTATTTTATATAAATTAACCTAATATAAACCAGTGCCTCTAGAGGAAAAGCAATACCCTGGAACGAGTGAGACTCATAAGAAGTTTAATGTAATCTCTTTTAACACATGTTGGACTAGTTTTGTATATATTTATAAACCCTATGGTGAGGGCCTATTATGTAAACAAGTACTTCTTATCAGTATTTTATGTTATTCTACGTGCCTTTGGAATTCCGTGTCAAACCCCTCTTTTGGTTCCACATTTATCAAAGTATTGAAGTGCACTATGTACATGATGAGCAAGAAGTAGCATAACATATTGATATTAAGTATTTGTTTCCATTCCACGTGCTCTACATAGAGTCTAGAAATATTTACAAATTCAATCCACAAATTTTCCAAAATGAAATTACATATAATTTATGGCGACCCTTATAGAGACATGCTTCACTTGTCACATGAAATTGCTTTCCCTTTTGAACCACTAGCTTCTATGGGGTTAATTTGTATAAAAATGATACGAGGTGAGATTTGGTTGAATCCTCGTAGTAACAACAATCTATCATGCAAAATGTGATAAATAAATATGCAATGCACCACATTATCAATGAATAACAATCACATGCTTCTGCTATATTAGGAAAATCATATTCTACAGAAATGTGCACATCAATTCAAGGCCAACTATCGCTAGAACCCTTACTTGGTCTGTACCACAGTCGTCGTAGTTTACAAACAGAAATGAACACATGTATTCAGGATCAAACGTAGCTAAAACCCTTACTTGGTCCGTACTATAGTCCATCGTGGTTTCTTTCTCACACTGCAATCCATCATGGTATTTTGTTATCATAACATTGCAATTCAGAGTACCTGCAAGTAGTATATCACATGTATTGCATAAAGGGAAAACAAGACATATATAAGTTCACATAAAGTATGAAAGAAAGTGTTACTACCTTAGATTCCCGGTTTTTTTTTTTGTGTCTGGTTGACTCTTATGCTGTGTGTTGACTTGTAATCCAAAAATTCCAAAATTCATGCTAATTGTGTCACTATTAACCCATAAACCCTTCCAATGTCATTACATTGATAAGCTAGTGCAAAACTGGAGAATTACTAAATTGCCTTCTCGTACCCGGTCCGGATCCCTTACACTCAGTCTAACCATACTTTTCTAAAATTTATACCTAAGGCCAGTCCTACATATTTTCACATATAGAATCCATTTTTGACTTTAGATTAGGCAAATCCAATTTCAAATTACTATAATGCTTGGCAGTCCCAATTAGGGCTTTTAAGGTCTATTTTTGCCATTCTGCGTTTAAGGGCTTTTCGGAATTCGGGGCCAACATAAACTCCCTTTATTTTCCCTTTTGAATGCAATGAAACTATTAGAATTGTAAAATTTCATCTCTAAGCCCCCATTTCCCATGTTTGGCTGAAATATACCCTTTCATATCCAAAAAATGTGATGTTCTCGAAATCTACCAATTAAACCCGCTTATTTCACTCCCAATCATCCATCTAACCATTTAAGCACTATTTACACATAATTTAAAGGCATATGGGTAGAATAACAGTTAGGTTTCATCATTTCTCCAAATCAAAATTCAATCCAAAATAGTCACAGATTCAATGCACAAATAGTCACAGAAGTAGTCTTAAGCTGGTAGAATCTGAGTTTTGAGAGTTACCTTTGAATTTCTTCACTTTCTCTCTCTAGATGAAATCTTATCTCTCTCTCCTCCTCCTGATTTTTCCTTCAATACACCAAATTAATTAAGAGAAAGTGCTTAGGAGTGGTCCTAAGTACCAAAAACTATAAGAAATTGGTGTTTTACGGTAAACTACCTCAATATTTTAGATCTTAGGACCTTGGAAATGGCTTCGCTGGTCTTGAGCTCTTTCTCTTTCATTTTCCATAGCTGATGTCATGCTATGGAGTCTGGATAAGGATGAGGAAATTTAAAAAGAAGAAAAAGTATGATTGGATGCAAAATCACCATTTTGCCCTTCCATTTATGAAATTCGGATTTCTGGACAGAATTTTCACCTAATTTTGAAAATTCATAACTAATTCTACAGACCTCCAATTGAAGTGATTCCAAAGCCAAAATTCCACTTATTAAGTTTAGTTTTAGGAAAAAATAATTTTTTTCCAAATTAGAATCATAAAAGTCCCAGTAAATTCATTTTTAGGTACTGCTCCAGAAACTGGTGAATTCCAGTGGTCCAACTTCAAAAATTCACATCTCTTAATATATATATATATATATATATCCAATTTTTGGTTGACCTATCAAATTAAAGCTTAGGATGTCTATTTTTATCCCATAAACATGACTGCCTCCACAATTTTTGACCTCATTTAGTCATACAAACTCTTATGGAAACACGACTGCCTCCACAATACTCTTGTGGAAATTTCCCCAAAATTCTATATTTATTGATATAATCATTTACTACATTTCCATGTAGAAATTTTGGGATGTTACAACTCTCCCCCTACAAAAAAGTTTGTCCCCAAAATTTGCTATATAAACTGACTCATAAACTTCGGGTAATGTTTCTTCATATCATCTTTTGCTTCCCAAGTTGCCTTTCTAGGAGATAATCCTTTCTAGATAACTTTTATAAATGGAATGCTTTTGTGCCTAAGTTTTCTTTCCTGTCAATCAATAATTTGATCAGGTGTGACTTCATAGGTCAGGTCATCCTGTATCTCTACTTCTTCATATTCAAGCCCATGTTCTGGATATGGTTGATACTCCTTTAGCTGGGAAATATGGAAGACATTGTGCAATCAACTCAAATTTAACGGTAAAGCTATCCAATATGCTATAAGTCTGACCTTGGACAAGATTTCAAATAGACCAACATACCTTGGATTCAGCTTCTTTACTTTTAATGCTCTTCTGACACCTTTTACAAGTGAAACTTTTAAAAACATGTGATCACCCACCTCAAATTTTAGTGGTTTTTGCCTTTTATCAACATAACTTTTCTTTTGGCTTTGAGTAGTTAATAACCTCTACTTAGTCAACTTGATATGTTCGGTGGCTTGATCAACAATGTTTGGTCCAAACAAACATTGTTTAGACAATTCTATCCAACATACAGGTGATTGGCATTTTTCAATACAATGCCTCAAAAGGAGCCATTTGAATGCTCGAATGATAACTGTTGTTATAGGCAAATTCTACTAATAGAAGATATTGATCTCAATTGCCTTTGAAATCTAAGGAACACTCCCTCAACATATCCTCTAGGGTTTGTATCTGTCTGCCCATCTGTCTGGGGATGATATGCCGTGCTGAATCTTAGCTTGGTACGTAAAGCTTCATGCAATGCTTTCCAAAAATTGGAGGTAAAGTGAGGATCTCTATCTAAGATGATGTTCTTTGGAATACCATGCAATTACACAATCTCTTTGATATAAATAGCAGCTAACTTATAAGGAGAATATTGGATACTAATAGGGAGAAAATGGGCTACCTTGGTAAATCGATCAACAATCACCCATATTGCATTGTGTTTTTGGATCTTTGGTAATTATGCCACAAAATCCATGGTGACACCCTCCCATTTCCACTTAAGAATCTCAAGATTTTGTAGAAGTCCTAAGGGCCATTGATGTTCAGCTTTTACTTTTTGGCACGTTAAACATCGAGCAACAAATCTTGTCACATCACGTTTCATTCTTAACCACCAATATGTAGACTTCAAATCATGATACATATTGGTAGCTCCTGGATGTATTGTATACTTACTCTTATGCACTTCTTCTAGGATTTTTCGTTTCAACTCAAGTTGTGGTAGAACATATATCTGCTTCCTTTATCTGACAAGTCTGCTCGGTGACAAGTCATAATCATGTGTTATTCCTTTCTTAATTATACCCTTAATAGTTTGTGCATGTCTATCCCCGATCTAAGCTTGTTCAATGGCTACCATCAAATCATTATATGTTTCGCTAACAATAAAGCCATCAAGCAAAATCTGATTGGCTAGATTGCAATCTCGAAAGTTCTAAATCATTTTCTGCTCATGAATCATTATGGTTGCTATTTGTATTGTCTTACGACTTAATGCATCAGCAACTACATTGGCCTTTCCTGGATGATAATTTATTTCCAGGTTCTAGTCTTTAAGCATCTCCATCTATCTACGCTATCTCATGTTCAACTCTTTTTTATCATATAAATATTTAAGGTGTTTGTGGTTGTAATATATCTTTAAAGTTGTTCCATAAAGATAATGTCTCTAGTTTTTGAGTGCAAATACAATGGCTGTTAATTCAAGATCGTATGTGTGATGCATAAGCCATTATACAACCCTATTGCATTAATACACATCCCAGTATGGGAATATGAGATTACTAGTACTGGTGTTGTTGTTAATATATGTCTCTATTAAGTAAAACTCCTCTCACAAGCATCATCCTATATGAATTGTTTAGCCTTTTGGATTAACTTTGTCAATAGCAACGCTGTTTTGGAGAAGTTATGTATAAATCTTCTATAATAACCAACAAAACCCAAAAAACTACGTATCTCAATAACATTCTCTTGCCTTTTCCAATTCAATACTGCTTCCACTTTACAAGGATCTACATATACTCCTTGTTGTGAGACTACATGGCCCATAAATCTAACCTTTGAAAGCCAGAATTCACATTTACTCAACTTGGCAAATAGTTGCTTAGACTTCAATATACTCAAGGCAATTCTCAAGTGTTTCTCATGTTCTGATTTACTCTGAGTATATCAAGATATCATTGATGAAAGCCACCACAAACTGGTCCAAAAACGGACAAAAAATTCAATTAATGTAATCAATGAATATAGATGGTACATTAGTTAACCCAAATAGCACTACTAAGAACTCGTAATGGCCATATATAGCTCTAAAAGCAGTCTTTGGTACATCTTCTACTTTAACTCTTAGTTGGTGATAACATGACCTCAAATCAATTTTTGAGAATACACAGGCACCAAACAACTGATTGAGCAAATAATCTATTCTTGGATATGCATATTTGTTTTTAATGGTCACCTTGTTTAACACCCTGTAATCTATACAAAGTCGTAGGCTCCCATCTTTCTTTCTAACAAAGAGCATTGGAGCTCCTCAAGGAGAAACACTGAGCCTAATGAACCCTTTCTCTAGAAGTTCTTCTATCTGCTTTTTAAATTCCATCATCTCCTATAGTGCCATTATTTATGGGGCCTTTGATATTGGTTCTGCTCCAGGTTTAAGATCAATCGTGAACTCCACTTCTCTATCCGAAGGTAATCCTTTGATATCTTCTAGAAATACCTCAGGAAATTCATTTAATACGGGGATATTTTCAAAAGTTATTCCGGCTTCTATTTCTTGGAGAAGAAAACTATATACCTCGGGTCAACCACGCTTAACTACGTAATACTATCTCAAAATATGGGCACCAAGTACTCCTACCCACCTCTTAACACTTGTTCCCCTGAATTGTCTTAACCCCAACAAACTGTTCTATTTATGTCTAAGGGCTTTATTTGCCATAACCCCTGTCCAATTCAAGAGCTATACCGATACTTTCAAGTACTGGATACCTAAGGCCTTATCATTATGCTATTATGTGCTATAATTGCCTACTCTGATACCAAGAATGTCAAACCCCTCTTATGGTTCTACATTTATCAAAGTATTGAAGTGCACTATGTACATGATGAGCAAGAAGTAGCATAACATACTAATAATAGGTATTTGTTTACTTTCTACACACTCTACATAGAGTCTAGAAAGATTTACAAATTCAGTCCAAAAATTTGCTAAAATGAAATTACATATAACTTATGGCAACCCTTATAGAGACATACTTCACTTGTCTCGAGAAACTGTTTTCCTTTTTGAACCATTGTCTTCTGTAGGGTTAATTTGTATAAAAGTGATACAGGGTGAGATTCAGTTGAATCCTAATCGTAACAACAATCTATCATACAAAATGCGATAAATAAATATACAATACACCACATTAGCAATGAATAACAACCACATGCTTTTGTTTATCAGGAAAATTATATTCTATGGGATGTGCACATCTATTTAGGGCCAACTCTCACAAAACCATTACTTGGTCCATACCACAGTTGTCGTAGATTACAAACAAAAATGAGCACATGTATTCAAGGTCAATTGTAGCTAAAAACCCTTAGTCTGTACCACAATCCATCATGATTTCTATCTCACACCAAAATCCATCATGGTATTTTGTTATCATAACATTGCAATTCAGAGTAACCACAGGTACTATATCACATGTATTGCATAAAGGGAAAACATGACATATATAAGTTCACATAAAGTATGAAAGAAAGTGCTACTACCTTAAATCCCTAGTTTTTTTGTGTTTGGTTGACTCTTATGTCGTGTGTTTTAGAAAGTGCTACTTGTAATCCTAAAATTCCAAAATTCATGGAAATTGTGTCACTATTAACCCATAAACCCTTCTAATGTCATTACATTGATAAGCCAGTACAAAATTGGAAAATTACTAAATTGCCTTCTCGTACCTGGTCCAGATCCCTTACACTTGGTCTAATTGTATTTTTCTAAAATTTATACCTTAGGTCAATCCTACAGAATTTCACATCTAGAATCCATTATTTACTTTAGATTAGGAAAATTTAATATCAAATTACTATAATGCTTGGCAATCCCAATTAGGGCTTTTAAGGTCTATTTTTACCATTCTGCATTCTAGAGCTTTTTGAACTTTAGGGCCAACATAAAACCCCTTAATTTTTCCTTCTAAATGCAATAGAACATTATAATTGTCAATTTCCATCTCTAACCCCCATTTCCCCTATTTAGCCAAAATATAGCCTTTAATATCCAAAAAAATGTGATGTTCCTGAAATCTACTGATTAAACCCGCTTATTTCCATTCCCAATAATCCATAACTATTTACACATAATTTAAAGGAATTTGGGCAGTATAATAGTTAGGTTTGATCATTTACCCAAATCAAAATTCAATCCAAAAAAGCTATAAATTCAATCCACAAACAATCAAAGAAGTAGTCTTAAGCCAATAGAATGAGTTTTGAGAGTTACATTTCAATTTCTTCACTTTCTCTCTCTAGATGAAATCTGATCTGTCTCTCCTTCTCCCGATTTTTCCTTCAATACACCAAATTAATCAGGAGAAAGTGCTTAGGTGTAAAACACCACTTCTGATTCCACATTTGTCAGAGAGTACAAGTGCAGTTCAAAATACGCAATAAATAGTTCTAAAATAGTACTGATATATTTATTACAAACTTGGGTGAATACTTCTCATAGGATTATCAAAGTATATACATTTAAACTGTGTCAAAAACAAAAATATAACTAATCAAGTCCACAACAAAAGTCTTCCTTGCGCACTGGGTCCAGTCCTTCAGTATTTGATCACTCTTTCTTTGCCCTAGGAACTTTATCCTCTAGCTGAGTAAATTAAATTTTGTGGAAACGGTGAGATTCAAACAAGTCTCAGTAGTAACAAACAGTCAATCATAGATAAATGCAAACATACTAAACATGTAAAGCAACCATCACCATCATCATATCACAGTTGTCAAGTCATCATCATCATCATAAAAATGCAAAGTGCAATGTATGTCTCATGTCTCATAGGTGTCCCCGCCTCATCCTCATGGGTGTCGCCCTTCACAAGCCAATGGTGAACCAGAATCAGCTACACCGTCTTAGTCTCATGGTGAACCAAAAATGATTATACCATCTCATGGGTGTCAGCCTGTAACATCCCAATTTTTCTGGGTAATTCTTCAAGTAATAATAAGAATAAAGTCTTATTATTTTATGTGCAATTTCT
>JBAGKO010216915.1:0-12803 GCA_037177275.1 Acacia concinna
TCGAAATTATTGAAAAAGACCCTTATTTAAAAAAAAGAAAAAAAATACCCTATTGTGGCGCTCATTCAAATGAGCGCCACAGGAAGTTTTTTTAAATTATTTAAAAACTAAAAAATATTATTTTATTTAAAAATACCTTATTTTTTAAAAAATAAAATAAAATAATACCCTATTATGGCTCTCTTTCAAATGAGCGCCACAGGAAGTCTTTTTAAAATTATTTAAAAATTAAAAAAATATTATTTATTTAAAATACCCTATTTTAAAAAAAAAAGAATAAAAATACCCTATTGTGGCGCTTTTTCAAATGAGTGTCACAGGAAGTTTTTCAAATTATTTAAAAATTAAAAAAATATTATTTTATTTAAAAATACCCTATGTTTTAAAAAAAATAGAAAAAAAATACCATATGTGGCGCTCCTTCAAATAAGCGCCACATGAAGTTAATATTCTTTTTTAAAAAAATAAGTAAATGTTGTAGCTTTTTTTTCACCTATTTCTTTTCTCCCGCTCCTTTTTTTCACTTTCACTCATTTGAATTTTGTCTCTTTTTTCTTTCTTCGTCTCTCTTCCCTCATTCTTTATCCCGTAACTTCACCTCAATTAAAGTTTGAGGTTCACTTTTATTTGTTCTTCTTTTTAGTCTTCACTAAAAAGGTATGCCTAACAACTTTTCCTTTATTTCTTTTTCCCCTCCTATTCTCTTATTCTCCTACACAAGCTCTTTTCTTATTTTTATTGTTATTACTTTATAATCATATTTATCTTCTTGTTACTTAAAGATTATTCCTTTGTTCCACATAATTTTTTTTAACTAATGCTTAATATTTTTCAAGTTTTGTAGTTAGGTTGGAATTTAACTATCTACTTGACTTCTATTAACCAGTAAGTATTCTTGATTTATCTGCTTGTTTGTATTATATTTGATATTTGGTTGTCATCTCTAACCGAAATGCTCTTATCTCTCTAACCAAAATGCTCTTATCTCTCCTCTACCATTGAAAACAATTGAGTAATGAATGAAGTGGCTCTCTCTTTCGGTTTCCTATTAATTCTCCATTCAGTTTGGTTTTCCTTATTATAATCTTTCCAACCACGCTATCAAGAGACAATTGATATATATATATATATATATTGTCTTCTGTGGCGCTCACCCAGGAGACAATTGAATAAAAAAAAATATTGTCTCTTGTGGCGCTCACTCAGAGACTATATAAAAAAAAATTAAATTAGCCTCCTATGCGCTCATTCAAGAGAGCGCCACAGGAGGCTAACCGAATAAAAAATAAAAATCCTCTCCTGTGGCCTCATGGAGCGCCACAGGAGTCTTTAGTGGCGTTCAAAAAGTGTCACATATCTAACAAAAAGGAGCGCCACAGGAATTAATTATTGTAGTAGTACCGGTATAAGGGACTTCTTCAAAGAAAAATTAATTTAAGGAGTTCCAGATGTTGAAAAATTTTGAAATTTTTATGGTAGCCTTCTAAGCTATTTAGATATTTATGGGAAAATTTTGAAAATTTTTTATGAGTATTTAATTTTCTAAATTTTCAGGATTAATTAAGGGGAAAAATTGTCGTAGAATATTGGACTGGGTGGGACCCCCAGACCAGATGAGCCACACCAACTTTGGCTTAAAGAGTATGCCAAGGAAAGCTCAAGAAGAAGGTAGAAGGGACATTTGGCATGGTGTGAAAGGGGGAGTTGAAAATGTTGACTTTTTAATCTTTTTTCCAGAATTCCTTCCATGTCCCATTTTTCACCTATAAATAAGACCGAACCCCCCCCCCCCAATTTTAGGCTCATAAGAGGCAACCCTGAGGAAGCTCTGGCCGACTGAAAACTCAACCCTCCTTCATAGAATTTAGAGGTGAATCAAGCTACACCAATTGATCCTCCGATCGAGGTATGTTCTAGCCTATATCCTCTTTCAATTTCCTTATCTTCTCCACAATTTTGGAAGCTTTCCAAGGGGTGGAAATGTTGTCCAAGTTTTAGGCAAGCTGGGGCAAGAAGGAATTGATGTTGTTTGTTGTTCATAAGGATTGGAAAAAACTAGAAATAGGTGTATGAGCTTAATTGAGGTTGAGTTTTGTTTTATGTAGCATGCATGTGGTTCAGCCAAGACCCCTAGGGTAATGTTATGGTTTGATTTTCATTGGTTTGATGGTTCCAATGTGTTCAGGACAGTGTTTTACTTAAGAAAATGTTGAAAGAACACGTGTGGAACACCAAATCGATGAAATCCCAAGGACCCCATAATAGGGGGAGTGTTCGGCCAAAGAGGATTAATACGGGAGGATTATGATTTTAGTAATATGGATATCATAAATGGATTAGAGACAAATATTGTGTAGGATTGGTCTCTAATATCGGTTAAAGGACAAGTGTAATCTGGACCCTTTGCACTGTGTTATTTTTAGGCATTTCAGAGGAGTCTCCTAGTATCACCAGAGGAAAGCACTCGCATTGTCCAAAAGTAACTGGTAGCTATAAATCCTAACCTTAACTTATAATTACTTTGCTTGTCTGCTATGTATTATGGCTTGTTTTACTATGTTGTGGTTGAGTAAGCATGTAAGAGATGTATGAGCTGTACGACTCCTTAGTTATATGCCTTGGCTATGTGATAGAGGTAGAGTCATGTGCATGCTCCCTATACATGGTGAGTGCTGAGAGAGAGGGCACTAGGTGAGTAGTTATGAGCATTGCATATTGCATGACTTACATTACATTATATTGTTACTGGTTACTGTTATGCTACTGAGGTTTCTCCAGAAACCTTACCCTTTCCACAATGCTAGTGAAGGAACATCATGAACCCAAGAAAAGAGAAAGATAGAGCATGTTTAATTTGTTTTCTTGAACTGCTTTTGGATGTTGTATATATGTACATACTGTGATACTGGAATTCTGGACTGGTTTTGTATGCTACTAGATCATATTGTAATTATGGAGATATGCTTTTACTTAGCCGTTATGTTGTCTAAGTAGCGTGAGCCTTGAGAGAAAAGGGGAAAATGGCATGGCATTGGATATTTGGTAAATTTGGCTTTTGGTTTTGGCTATTCTAAGCTTAAACGTGGATTAGCTATGTTTTTAGTAAATGACTAAGTCAGACCACAAACCTTTGCATGCTAATAGAGGTTTTTTTAGCTACAAATGGAGTGGTAAATCATGTCATTTGGAGTTTTATAGAGGAAGTTATGTCTTCCCAAAGTTAGGCCAAAAATCATAAAAAATTGGAAAATAATCAAATGAATAGTACCATTTTGATCATATGAATAGTACTTCTTGAGGGCTTGAGCACGTGTGCTTCCATGCAATTATGTAATGAGACTATTTTTCCCTTAGAGAGGAATTATGAAAGAGCTTTTTAATGAGTTTGGAATCACTTCATTCTGATTTTTCTAGAATTAATTATGATTTTTCAAAGCTAGCTAAAATTAAGAGTTGGGTGAATAGTAACTCGAAGAAAGAAAATTTTTATCTATTATTTTTTTTAACTTAGAGTCATAATTAGTGATTTTAACAGCTCTAGTATGGTATGACAAAGGGTATAAAAGGAAGGTGTGACATCAATACATATAACACAGAGTCTTTCGTAAAATAATTAAAGTGACAACCAAATTACAAGATACAAAATTCAAACCCAAGACATATTAGTAAGTATGAAACATGAACAACATATATGCAGATCCATTCAGAAAGAATCGTAAATTCAAAACAAACAAATAAAGTGTTGATGAACTAATTTGATTGAACACACCCTGCTTTTTGAATTCTCTATAAGGTCGCTACTCTACTTAGTTAAGTTCATCAAATCAATCATGCTCAAACAAAAATTACTTCATATGACACAAAAATAACTTATTTTTTATGCTAAAACAAAGTACAAACTTGAATCCAAAACAAATAAACAAAGCAATGCTGGCATTCAACAAGCAAAACACTAAAAAAGTAACTCAACCCCTAATCCAACAAGCACAAACCATCAATTTTGTATTATTAACTCGAGTTAACAACATAAATTTCTCTCTTTTATGTGAATCAACACAAAACTTTCACTGCTTCAATGAACAGTGAACATCGAGGCTAGAATCTATAAAAACTATGAATGCCTTCGCACACACAACTCTAGACAGGGGAAGGAGGAGATTCATGATTTCAACAATAATCAAAAAAAAGTGGTGATGTCAGAAAATAGTAGTCACCAATATTTCTAGAGTGTGAAGAGAAATGGAGTGACTTTTGAAATCGTGAAAATAAAATTTAAAAGGAGATTCTAGAAAAAACTATATATAACAGGTTTTCCGAAAAGCTGTGTAATATATAGCTTTTTATAAACAACTATCATATATTGGTATCTTATATATAATGTTGTTTTAGATAAAACTATCAAGTCAAAGATATGTTTTTTTGAAAAAAAAACTTATATATTACGGTGATAATATAAAACCATCAAGTATTGTCTCATATACTTAACCGTTGTTTTAAAGCACTGTTATATATGCATTTTATATGATTCAGCCATTTTACATTTAACATATGAAGCATCAATTGATGCGAGTCTTTTTGTTTTTCCTAGCTCTATAGGCGATTCTGTAGTAGCGTAAATAACATAATAAATGTTATATTCCTCATAAAACAAACTGTCCTTATGTGTGCTCGCAGAAGCTTTGAAAGCTCACAATGCCATATGAATGGCTAGAAATACTTGTTATATACTCCATGTTCTAATTATAAAAATCAGTTGACTTTTTTTGAAGAATATTAAGAAAGTTAATTATATTACTTTAAAGCATTAAAATTTATCATGTTTCTTCGAATTATGTTGTTTAACTTATGAACTAATATATAATGTAATAAAACACAACATATGATATGATTAAGTAACGTATTTTGCTTCCTCAACTTCTCCAAAAAAAAAAAGTCAACTGGATCTTATAATTAGGACCGGAGGGAGTAATATAATAATGGAACTATTTTGTCAAAACTATCTTTTATTTACAAAATATAAATTTCAAATACAGATGGAATTTAAATCCCAACTCAAAATATAATTTAATTTTATTATATATATATATATAACTATATTTTGTTATAAATGGTTTCAAATTTTGCCATATGGAATAGTTTTAATTATTTATATTTTATTACAAATTATATAACAATTTAATAATTTAAATTTTAAAATTTATTTCATTTTTAATTATTTTTATTAAAAATAAATATATTTATAAAAATAAACATTGTAATATAAATAGTAATATAAATTTATCAAAATTATTGCTTCATATTTATTATATAAATTATAATATAATTTTTTTGGAATTTTTAATTATATCTGATGTATAATTAAAATATAAATAAAAAATAATATAAATATTATTTTATCAATATTTGTATAAAAATATATCGATTATTAATAAATATATACTTAAAATATTTAAATTAAATTAAAATATTTAAAAATATTAAAATTATATATTTGTGTGTTTGTATAATATAAAAATGATACTTTTATATTTTAAATTTTGAAGTGAAACATAATATTTGTGTGTGTGTAAATATTTGTATTTAAATTTTGTATATCACAGGAATATATTAAAGAGAGAGTTCTATTTAAATACCTTTTAAATTTTAAAATCCTAAATCAATCTTGTTACCCATAAGAGTAATGGGATTACTCATAAGAGTAATGAGATTTACAACTCAATTTTATAGAAAATCACTGATATGGAATTTTGAAATTCAAAAGGTATTTAAATGGAATTCTCCCTACATTAAATT
Source organism: Acacia concinna (assembly GCA_037177275.1). Lineage (NCBI taxonomy): Eukaryota > Viridiplantae > Streptophyta > Magnoliopsida > Fabales > Fabaceae > Acacia > Acacia concinna. The sequence continues at coordinate 5,794 of JBAGKO010216915.1, forward strand.
AAAGCTCATTGAATAAATATTTTATTCTTGGGAAAATCCCAAAAAAGGCAAGGGAAATATGAAAATCTCAATTCAGAGTAACAAGATTCAAAAATTCCAAATCAGTCTTTTGTACTTTTTTATTGTGTAATTATGAAAATACCACTAGATTTTTAACAATACGAGTATCGTAATTTACAACAAGAGTATCTCAATTAACAATAGCAGCACAAACAATTCACAATGTAAATACGTAATACCTAAATGCTTCTATTGTTATTAATTTATATACTCTTGTTATGAATTACGATACTCGTGTTGTTAAAAATCTAATGGCATTTTCGTAATTACACAACAAAAAAGTACAAAAAGACTTATTTGGGATTTTTGAATCTTGTTGCTTTGAATTGGGATTTTCATATTTCCCTTGTCTTTTTTTGGGATTTTGAAAGAGCAAGTGTTTCACCCAAGAGGGAGGTGAATGGGGTGTATAAAAATTTCTTTGAAACTCAAGAAACTCAAACACGTATACTGGTTTGGTCAAACTCACGACCTACGTCCAGTTCTCAGTCACACTGAGTTCCACTATACCCCAAGATTTTAACGGGCTCTTGGCGCCTCAGTACAGACTCGATTGACTCTTTAAGATATCACTCCCTCTTACAAGATACAATCAAAGTCCACACTCAAAGTATCCCAACTTTGAGTATCTCACAATTGTTTTTGTGGAAGACAATAAATACTCTTTCAATAGAGTTGAATAATAAACACTGAAGTACATAATGGAATTAATGACAAAATGAATGCAACACACTTAGAAAATTTATGACTTGAATAGTTAGTTCATTAGTTGTTGCCGTCATTAATGTTCTTGCATTTATAGTCTCTGAGGAATTGTTGACCGTTGGTATTCCGTTTATAGCCGTTGAACTCTCATCATTCCTCTAGGTAGTTTACGTTAAGACACAGAATTTTCCTTCTGGGTCATAAATATATCTGTTGAGGTTGTAGAAGGAAGGTAGGTGAGGATTTAATCAAATTTGGTAAAGAGAATTTAATGCGTTTGACACATTCTTCTCACCGGTTGATTTGTGCTCGAAACTACTCCAAATGATTCTTAACATGTTCTTAGATATAACATAGATCATTAGCAAAGGTTAGAAGCAAGTGGGTATTAATAAAATTGAATCTTGAATGATTGAAATGTTTACACTACGATGCTCTATTTTTCTGGAAAGCTGACATTTGAAATTTCCTTAAGATTTGAAGTTATCCTCGAGGTAATCCTTTAGAAATCAATGGACTCGAGGGTTTAGTCACAAATTAAGACATGAAAGTTTTGAAGAGTGTTTCCTCAAGAATTCTATAAGTTATGATTACCTTGAGGTTGAGTTTTAACCTTGAGGATACAAGCAATATAGAATAGTACTCTTGAGGTTTTCAAATGAACTCAAGGTTACTGTATGAAAAGTTTAGAACATGATTTGCTTGCACCCTTGAGATTAGAATTCAATCCTTGAGGTTTCAAGTTTTATAAGTAAAGTTATCTCAGAACATGTGTAAAAATACTTACCACCCTCGAGGTCAGAGAGTACCATCGAGGAACCATAGCCTTGTAAGGTTTTGAAATAGACAGCCAGGCTTTGAAATTGCCTTGCAAGGTTGCCAAAAATGGTCTTGCCCTCGAGGTTGGGGTCCACCCTCAAGGTTACCCTTGATTTTCAAAATAGCAAGGGTCCAATGTTGCCTTGCACCAACAACAAGGTTGAGTCCTAACCTTGCCATTGTAGAAGGGACCATGACCTCGAGGCAACTACTCACCCTCGAGGGTGGGTCACATTTGGCAAAAGGGTAAGGTTCTGGTCTAGTCTTACTGTTATAGCAAGGTCCCTCACAAACCTTGTTGTTGTGACCAAGGACCACTTTCCTCGAGGTTACCCATCAATCTCGAGGCTAGGGTCACAACTTACCAACAGTAAAGTTCTAGTCTAGCCTTACTCCTATTGCAAGGTTGGAGCCAAACCTGACTGTTGAGGCAAGGAGCCTATTTCCTCGAGGTTGCCCATCACCCTCAAGGTTGTAGCTCCTTTTAGCCAGCTAGTAAGGTTTTGGTCCAGCCTTGCACTCATTGCAAGGTTAGAGCCAAACCTAGTTGTTGTGACCCAGGGCCCGTTTCCTCGAGGTTGGCCTTCACCCTCAAGGCTGGAACACCTTCTTGCCAACTTGCAAGGTTTTCTCCAAAACCTTGTCATTATGCCAAGGTTGGCTACCCTCAAGGATCACTTGTACCCTCAAGACTAGAGAACCAATATACCTTTTGACTTAGTTAAAAATCATTTTCTTTCTTTTCTACTAAATGGATATTACTCAAGTAGACTTACTTAAGTAATTTCTCTTTAGTTTAACATTATCAAAAACACTTCTTAAATCCATCTAAGTTTAGTAATCATCAAAATATAGGATCTAATAGTTTCCAAGTCTCGGATTATGGTATACAAATCCGAACTCTACCAAATCCAAAAAAAATGACATGAAAATGATTGATCATCTTTCTCGTATGAAGAATTTGTTTGATCATCTTGTACTTGCTAGTGCTTCGATTTCAACCAATGAGCTTATCATCTACACTCTTAATAGGTTGGACACCGACTATAACGTTGTAACTGTGAACTTACTAATCAAGTGGGTCTCACCTCAATTGAAGCTTAATCGGCTTTTCTGGCATCCAAGAGTCGCATGGATAAACTAAATCAGTTTGCCTTGCTTTCGATTCAGCCTTCAACTAATTTGCTTCTCGAGGTCGATATAGAGGAAACTCTAGTAGATCTAATTTTATCATTGATCATTGAGAGGAGGCCAATCTAATTCTAGAGGCAATCGTGGACGTGGTTGACATTATAGGGGTGGTAGCTTCAACAACAATGATCATTCTGATGGTTGTCCTTATTGTGATTTGTGTGAGCGAACTGGACACATGGTCTCTAATTTCTATCTACATTTTGACAAGACATTTCATCCTCTAACACATCAGAATGCTCAAGCCTATTATGCAGATAATAATGTTATATATTATGTTGAAAGATATATGGATAGTAGTGCTAATCATCATGTTATTGCTGATTTGACTCAATTTGAGAATGTGGTTCGAGTGGGTAAGTCTCATTTAATCACTTGCACAGGTGATAAAACACGTATACATGGTATTGGAAATATTTCCATATCCTATTATGATTCTCACATGCACCTTAAACATGTGAGTTCTAAAACAGGGGCTGTATCCGATAAGTAAGCAAGTTCTAGATGCCAAGTTCATATATTAGTGGCTTCCAAGACTGATGATGAGTTGATAGCTTGGGATTATAAGTTAAGGCATCATAATAATAGGATACTGAAACAAATTTTGCATAATTGTAATGTCAATGTGAAAGTGAATGAAAATTTTGTATGTGAGGCTTGTCAATGTGGTAAATCAAAGAAGTTGCTCTTTCAAAATTATGTTTCTCGTGCCTCTTTTCTATTTGAATTAGTTCATACAGACGTCTGGGGTCCTTCACCTGTTCAATCAGTGCATGGTTATTAGTTTTATATTTACTTTGTAAATGATTTTAGTAAATATACATTGTTATATCCACTTAAGCATAAAAATGAAGCAGTTGCAGCATTTGAACACTTTAGTGCTATGGTTGCAAATCAATACTATTCAGTGTGATAATGGAATTGAATATTTTCCAATCGCTAATATTTTAGAAGCCTCTAGAATTTGTATGTGTTTCACTTGTCCTTATACTTCATAGTAGAACGGAAGCGTTGAATGTAAATATCGGCACATTGTTGAGGTTGGACTCACTGCTATCTCAAGCAAAAATGCCGTTTACATATTAGATAGAAGCATTCCAAATGACTATGTTTTTAATTAATAGACTTGCCACTCCAGTGCTTGATGGAATTTCTCCTTTGTTTTGCATGTTCAAAACAAAACCATCTTTGAAACCGTTTGGTGGCGCTTGCTACCCATGTTTGAAGCCATACAATGCTCATAAATTAGATTTTCATAGTCAGAAGTGTGTGTTCCTTGGTCCAACATCTCGGCAAAAAGGATTCAAGTGCCTGAGCATGACAAGGTGTATATATACTTATTAGTATGTAATATTTGATGTTTTGTGCTTCCCTTTTGTCATAGGATTCCTTAATCGAAAACCACTTCTTGTTGAAGAGAATTTCTCTCTTCCAATGATAATAACATTATCTCAACTTGCATCCAATTCTCAGACATTGTCTTTGTCATTGGGCACCTCGACAAGCACTGCCACTCTCAATCTTTTATTGTCACCAGTATCTCGACATGTTTCTTCCGTGTTTATCAGTGATGATGTTAGTCCAGTGGGTAACCTACATACCCAATCACCAGCTTGTGACCCAAACTCGATATCCAATACTAAGTATCATCATAATATGATAACCCAAGCTAAATTGGGTATCACAAAGCCCCGATATCCGTTCATTGGTCTTCTTTCCTCTGAAAACCCTACCGCTATTGATCAAGCCTCTAAACCAAATTCCACCTCATAAGCCCTTCAATTCCCTCATTGGAAATTTGTTATGGAGAGTGAGTTCCAAGCTCTTAGGAGTAATCATAATTGGAATCTTGTTCCATTTTGTGGTCAAAAGTTGGTGGATTACAAATAGGATTTTAGAACAAAGTTCAAGACCGATGGTTCCATTTTGAAGCACAAGGTGTGATTGGTGGCGAAAGGGTTTCTACAGTTTGCAAGCATCGATTACAGTGAGACATTTAGTCTCATTGTCAAGCCAACTACGATTCGGTTGATACTTGTGATTGCTATTACTTTTCAATGGGAAGTTTGACAAGTTGATATAAATAATGCATTTCTTAATGGGTATTTGAAGGAAGATGTGTTCATGAGTCATCCTGAGGGATTTTGTGATCGACATAAGCCAATGTATGTGTGCAAGCTTATAAAAAGGATATATGATCTTAAACAAGCACCTTGTGCTTGGTTTGAGCGACTGAGATGTGTATTGATCAAGTAGGGATTTCAGAATGCTCAGAGTGATGTTTCCTTGTTCTTCCTTCACACACATAATCATTCGGTATTTATTCCTATCTATGTTGACGATATATTAATCACTAGCAATGATTCAAGCTTTGTTTGTTCCTTCATTTTAAGATTGAATAACGAATTTTCACTTAAAGACTTGTGTCCTTTGTATTATTTTCTTGGTATAGAAATTTATAGAGATTCTTTAGGAATTTATATTAATCAGGGCAAGCATACTCTTGATTTACTAAAGAAATTTAATATGTCAAATTGTGCACCAATTCTTACACTTATGGTCACAAGATGATATTTCTCTACTCATGAGGGAAAACATTTATCTGATCCTTCTATTTATCGTAGAGCTATTGGATCCTTACAATATTTGACCACTTTCAAACCTGATATAGCTTATTCAGTCAATAAGTTAAGTCAATTTATGGCCAATCCTATTAATACTCATTTCCCAGGAGTTAAAAGGATTTTTCGCTATCTCAAGGGCACTTTTCATTTTGGTTTGCATATCAAACCATTTAAAGTTCTTCAGTTAACAACATTTACATATGTGGATTGGACAACTAATATTGTTGATAGCAAATCAGTAGAGGGCATTTGTGTTTATTTAGGAGGCACTTTGATGTCTTGGACTTCTAGAAAACAGAAGGTTGTTTCAAGAGAAAGTTCTTAATATGAATATAGAGCCTTAGCTGATGGAGCAGCAAAATTGCAGTGGTTATGCTACTTAATTTTTGAACTTGGCTTATTTCTTTGAAGACCTTGTGTTATTTGGTGTGATAATTTAAGTGCTAAGGCTCTTGCAACAAACCCTGTACATCATGGAAGGAGCAATCATATAGAAATAGATGTGCATTTTATAAGAGATATGGTTTTATCATGACAATTAGATATTAGATATGTTCCTTTTGTAAGTCAAATTATTGATTGTTTAACAAAAAGCATTGTCACATACACAATTTAATAAGTTTAAAAGCAAACTTGGATTGTGTCCTACACCCTCTCGTTTGAGGGGGAATGTTAGTGTAAAAATGTAATTAGCATTTTGTATAGGTGTAAGAATGTATCATTGTACAGCTATCATATTTGTATACAATATTCCCTATAGCCACGTCTATGGCTTACATTACTTTGTAATGTTTCTTGTTATGACACTCAAATATATATATATATATAGAGAGAGAGAGAGAGAAGGAAGGCACGAGAAGATTGAAATCTCTGCCACTACATTTCACTTATTTCATAGCTTTTCTATATGAAATAGAGGTTCTTTTTTTCATAAGTTTGTGAACCAATTCGTGGGATCGCTCACGGAATTTAGAGGGGCATATGGTCGATTTGGCTAAATTAGTAGGGAACGATATAATGTCAATTTGTTGAATTGACAGATGGATTTAGTATGTGTTTGGACAGGCGATTAGTAACCTTAGATCATCTGAGGCAAAATGTCAGTTTTTTACAATAGTGACTTTTTGTTGTGTTTGGCTAGCAGATGGGCTAACTGGGCTTATTTAAAAAAAATGCAACTTATTTGAAAAAGCACTAGCCCTCTGCTTAATGATAAGATCTAATATATGGGGTAAATATGTCAACAATTAAAAACATTTTTCTTATGATTACCAAAAAAAACATTTTTCTTATAAATACTATGTCTCCAATTCAAATATACGATTTGGCTTAACTTTTTTTTAAAGATATTAGAAAAAATAAATAATTTAGGGGGAATTTTAGAAAAATACCTCCCCAAATTACAAACCCTAAAAGGGATGTTAACATTTCAAAAAGACACTAAGGTACCATGGACCAAATTGGGATTTTAAAATTCGCTGACATGAACAGTAGTAATTTTCACAAGAAGAGTAATGGATTTCACTAGTCTGTGTTGGTCCGTGTTAATCACTCTCTCCCCCTCAAAATTTGCTGACGTGAACAGTAGTGTATTTTCACCATTTGAGTAAT
>JBAGKO010216972.1:0-12800 GCA_037177275.1 Acacia concinna
CTTATGTTATGCAAACTTCTCTACTCAATCCAAGGAATAGTAAGAATTTGGACAAGAGTAATTATGACTTTCTTTGGGGTAGTACTAAGGAGAAGTGTAGGATCCGCTTATGGCTTAGGGCTTATGTGTAAACCATAGAAACAGGGGGGTTGGGGATCCGGCATGCCATAGTTTAGAACCATGTATTATTGATGAAACGTGGTTGCAAGCTTGTTAAGAACAAAAATGATCTATGGGTCAAAGTTGTCTGGTGTTGGGATGATATTATTCAGAGATTAAATACCAAGAGACCATCCTCAAATGTTATGAAGGATATAAAGACTATTTGAAATAAGGTGTCTTCTAGTATATAATTAATTAATAATGAAATAGATGTGCGATAGTGTCATGAGAAATTTGGCATGTTTATTGTCTACACATGAGCTTTTGACTAACACGTGTATATATCCTACTCATTCTTGGGAGAAGTCATACAAAGTTAAAGCCCTGTACTGTTGTTGATCATTGGCTTGGTTGGCTGCGAAATAGAGGCTCCTAACAAATGATAAATGTGTGAAGCGTGGATTAAGTAAGGATGCTTCATGTGCTTTTTGTTCACATTCATGTTTTTCAATACTACAGGGAAACATCAGAGCTATGGAAAGCAATTTTGCATCCATCTTGGTGGCAAATATTCTGCTTGCTTAGTTAGTGGAATCTTCGCCAAAAGAATGATGGAAATGAAGATTGGGTTGCTTTTTTCATCATGGTGATATAATGGCTATAAAGAAGAAGAAATAGCTTTGCCTTTAAAAACAAAGTGATTTTAAGCTCAATGATATTAAGAAGCATTCAGAGTACGTTAAGCCTTATTGGGATTAATTTGCCTAAAGTCTCAAAGAACAATCCTTTTAATCGTTGGCAGCCACCTAATAGTGATTCTTTGACATGCAATGTGATGGTGCCCATTCCCAAATGCTAGTAGCGACTGCATGTGGTAGCTTGCTTCGGAATAGCTATGGAGTTTTCATTCAGGGGTTCATGTGAAGATTAGACCAGGGTGATGCTTTAACAACAAAACTATGGAGTGTTTTAAGTGGACTGAAACATGCTTGGTCTATGGGATGCAGGAATGTGGTGGTGGATACTAACTCATATGAGGTAAGTGAACTTTGTAGTTCAAAAGTAGTAGAAGACCATGAGGAGGGGCATATCATCAGGGAAATACATGAGCTTCTTGCAATGAATTGGGATGCACACATTCATGCCATACACAAAAATAGCAATAGAGAAACAACCTTTTTGGCTAAGGAAGGGTTGAATCTATTGTTGGATTTCATCATTTGGCGTCACCACCACATGGCCTTGTGAATGTGTTGGAGCTAGACATGCAAGTCAGTACAACTGATAGGAGGATCTAGTTGATTGAAATTTCGTCTTTATGTATTAAAAAGAAACCATAACTATTATTTATCACTTAGCTAGATATTCTCATAGCATATATAGGACTTTTTGTTTCCTTGATTAACATCCTCCTTTTATCCAAAGAGGGAGATATTGATGAGGGTTAACATTCCTTTTTAAGGTTTGATGTACTATCTCTGTGAGATAATGGGCTTGTTTGATTCTATTTTTTGTTTTTTGTTTTCAAAAACTGTTTTATAAAACTATTTTTTAAAACAAGTTTTGAAAACAAAACTTGTTTGGATATATTGTTTTTAAAAATAGGTTTTAAAAAAAAAAACTTGTTTGAATAATTGTTTTTGAAAACAAGTTTTGAAAAGAAAACTTCTTTATATAATTGTTTCATAAAACAATTTTTAAAAATAAAAAAAGTCTATTTAGATTTATTTGGGTCTTTTATATAATTAATATAAGCATCATTTAATTTTATAATTAAATAATATATTATTATAATAAATAACCTAGTTTACAAATATCAAATAAAATCATCAATACATAACACAAAATGATTTTCTATTATAAAAAATAATAGGATTAAAATCTAAATAGAATACGAAACCTATAACAAAGTATATTTCACAATAACTAATCCAAAAACTAATAGTTCATCATCTATAGCCTTTCTAACCAAGCCCTCTTACTTTCTAAAGGCACTATCATAAACAACTCCCTTTTAATAGGGTCTGTAAAATGGTTTATTGCCTTGACATAAATATCGTCGAAAGATCCATTTCATTTAGAATAGCAACACATGCAGAAATGGAATAACTATTGGATGTTGGGGTTCCAACACTAGCTTTGCTCTTTGACCTCCGCCTCTCAGCCTTAGCAAGTTGAGCTTCTGCCCTTGCCTTATATGCCTCAATAAATGCTTGAATTGTTTCACTGCTTTGCATAGAACTATGTTTTTCCTTTTCTTTGGATCAGATAATTCAATACTCCACGTTTCACTATGTGTAATACGCTCAATTATATATGAAACGTCATTATCTTCATTTTTATCTAGGTTCACATGAACCCCAAAATTGAGGTATTCATTGTCAAGTCAAACCTCTTCATTAGAATTTGGTGGATCTTGTTAGTGCAAGCCTATCACCCAAGAGGGAGTGAATTGAGTGTTATTAAAAAATTTTGATTTGTCAAGTAAGAGAACAAGATATAGGAATATATCACTAGATGACGACACAAGAAATTTATACTAGTTTGGCCCAAACTCTTGACCTACATCCAGTCTTCAGAATCACCTTTGAGTATTTGCACTATCTTCCAAGATTAACTGGGCTCTTGGCGCCACAATACACTTGTACTCCGACGAGGAAACCTTTACTCCCCCTTACACTTTGTAATAAATGCCCAACTCAAGGTCCCACTACCTTGAGATTTCTCAGAGAGACAAGTAGAATAATTAATGCTCTTCTTATAAGAGTAGATATCTATTCATTGAAGCACTTCTATCTCACTTGAATAACGTTTAGACTTTGGCAACTTAATGAAACAGTAAATGTTTACAATTAATGATCTCTACCATCATCTTCAATACGTTTGATATTTATAATATGAGTGAAGTAGATTACTATTGTAGTTTCCATTGAGCTTTCAGTCCATCCTTTATCACCGTTGAGAATGTTAGAACTCTTCTTCTCTTAGAATCTAGCCGTTGGAATAGAAAGAGAGTTTTTGTATTTTGGCCATTTGAGCATTTAATGCGTCTAACATGAAAACCATTTATGACCCTTAAAGATTTAATCCTTGACTCTATATCTGAAATAAGATCAAACACTTATACAAAGAGATGTTAGGTAGCCAAGAGAAGAAATGATCAACATAACATGTATCTTAAATTGATTTTGAACATTATGAGACCATGCTCTACTTTACTAAGACAACATCATTGGAGTGATACTCGAGTGATTACCCGGGCGAATCATCTTTTGTAAAATAGAACATTAACCATCTACCAAGAATAAGTACTTTATAAGGATAGAGCTGATATTATGACTAGATAATAGGCATTTTAAACTTACTCAGAACAATTTAATTGACTCTTATCATTGAAGTTTTTAATGATGATCATCACACATATTTCACAATACAATATAAAAAGTAAATCCAAGATCACTCGAGTGATCAGTGATGATCATTGCCAAAATTGTAACATCCCAATTTTTAATAAATTAATTAAATAATTAATATAGAAACTTAATAGGACTTTAGAGTGTTTAGAGAATTAAATTATGTATTTAGTGTTCATAATAATAAAAGAAAAATTGCTTTAGGTAAGTTATATTTTTAAAGAATATAATCCAAGTCAAGATTTTCTAAAAAGGGAAAAATAGTATTGTTGAGATTGGAAAAATAAAGATTCCTAAAGTTGATTTAAATATTTGAAAAGATATTTTATGTATAGTGGATTTGATAAGAACATATTAAGATTACGAAATATTATTGGAAATAATTCAAATATTTACAAGATCATGATATTAGATTTAAGATTTAGAAACATTAAAGTTACTTATATGATAAGAATAATAAATACACACATATGATAAGAGAGAGACTGAGGAGCAGGTGATAAATTAGAATTGAGATAGGTTAAATAATTTTCATACCAACCTGAGGTAGTCTTAGTAAAACAATGTTTGCACGTTCGTTCACCGTTGGATCAAAGTGACATTTGGTCAGTGTGTGTAGGACATCCAAATGGACGTTTTCAACAGTTGGGTTGTCTATTCTTGTGGTTGAGCTTAGAGCTTTGATTATTGTGGTAATTTTGCTTTAGCGAGAGGTAACCACTTTCCTCTTGTTGTGCATGCTGTGACATGTTTGTGAGTGGTTTTTTATATATATATATATAAAATAAATTTACAATTGATTTGTGATATCTGCTATGAAGTTATCTTATTATTGAAATTATCTTATGGGATTTATTTTATTGAGCAATGGATAATAATATAATATTATATGAATTTAATGTTGATTTATTATATTAGAAATTCTCTTGATTTGTGGATTGGTAATGGAATGTGATTATTTATGATGATTATATCTGTTGGGTATAATTATACCTCATGAGTAATTGATATGAGAGAGGGTGGTGGATGTGGATCTTGATGGGAGGTTATTCTTAAAGGAAATAAGGGGTTAAAATTATTGTACAAAAGAGGAAATAAGTTGGTAGGCTTCCAGGCATACATTGGTCAACCCTTTGGCCCATTGTGTTTAATAGGGCATTGACACCCCACTGATGTATTGGGAGAACCCATGGTCCGATCTTGTGCTATGTGGATTTTGGTTAGTCCATATCACTTGATCGATGAGCTTGTTGAGTTGAACTACCAGTCACATGGATGAGTACTAGCCTATGGATTCATCAAAAGAAATAAGGTGGGAGGTAATAAGGGAGGTTAGAGAGTGAATTGTTAAATGTTGATAATTGTGCACCCATGTGATAAATATAAGAATGAGATTATGATATTGTAAATTGATATACTTGTTACCATGTGATATTTTTATAATATTATGTATTTATAAATGTTCCCACTTGACACCTTATAATCACTCACTCGTATGCCCAATGAGATCGTTTGTTGGTTATTGAGACATTATCTCACCTCGTCGATTTAATATTTTTCAAGTGATAGATCCCGTAGTGGTCCAACAGAAGAGACTCTAGAAGATTAAGCTATCTCTTCTAAGAGTTGTGCTTCCGTTCTTTTTGTTTATGTTGGATTATTATATATTGCCACGTTAGGACTCATTTGCATATTTTAGCTTACTTTTAGAATTCAGATGATGATTTAATTAATAATTGAGTTAATTATTCTATTAAGAAAAATGTAGGTTTTTACAAAATTCACTTGGGTGGTTTGCAAGCAATACTTAATTAGGAAATCACTTGAGTGATCCATCCTGATCACTTCCAAAATCACTTGGGTGCATTGCAAGCGATATTAAATTGGGACATCACTCAAGTCATCCAATTTGATCACTTTCAAAATCACTTGGGTGAATTGTGAGTGATGGAAAATAATGCATATCACTTGAGTGATTTGTTTGAAAAAGAAGATACCATCCGTACTTTGAATCAAAATTTCAATTCATTATTTAGAAAAAGATTAGCCTTCACAAGGTGAAATATTAATTCTAATTTTAACAAAACTCCTTATAACTTTTATATCACCGATAACAAAGTTTTAATAGAATCTTGAGAGCATCACTTGAGTGATTTGTCTATGGTTTTAAAACAAGGATTCCAACAAGGCTTCTTTCTTAACTTTTGTTATCATCAAAACAAGGGTTCCAACATTCTCCTCTTTTTTTTTTTTGATGATGACAAAACTTAAGAAATGTTTTTCAGAGAAATTTCCAAACATCAATTGAAAACGAATACATCAAAAAAATAGTCAAGAGCTAAATGAATAATAACCATAAACTTATATTCATTTCAACATTATATTAGAAGCATATGCATCCAAACTTTTCAAAAAGATATACATATATATCTAAGCATATACATCCAAGTCAACTAAAAGGCCATAAATAAAAAGGCATGGGTAATGACATTGTCACTTGTTACTACTTGGAGCATTCTCATCCCTTTTTGTCAAACATCAGAAAGGATTTGATCAGTAGGAGAAGCAGGCCTAGTGCAAAGAGGAACAACTAGAATGGCAAGGTTAGATTGAATAGGTTGTGATGGAATTATTGGAAAGGATGATGTATCATTAGCTGTATCACCAGCCTGCTGAGTAAAATTAGGTTCAAGAGAGTCAAATGAAGGATGAGGTAGGACTAGAGGTGGAACTTTAACCGGATTTGATGAGTCTGGTGCAAAGATAGGAATAAATTAGGATCTATATGGTCAGATGCAACACTTTCAATATGAGTGGGAGAATGAGACTAGACAGGAGAGTGAGAGAGAGTAGGTTTAGAGGTGGAAGGAGGACAAAAGTGATATGAACTTGGGATGATGAGCCAGGTTCGCTCACAGAGAAGAGAATATGATCTTGAGTGAGGTGTGGTTCAGAAGAAGGATCATGAGGTGCAGTAGGAGGTACCACAGTAGAAGGTGAAGGATTATAGGTATGAGGATAAGAGGGTTGATAGTGCATAGGCTAAGAAGATGGAGGATGAATCAATATAGTGTCCAACTTCTCATTTATGGTTTAGAGAATACTAATTATGGCATGAGATTGAGCATTATGAAATTCTATCATGTCATTATGAGCCTTACTCATAAGATCACACACCTTGAACTTGAGATCAACCTCCAATATAACTTTACCATTTGTGTTGGACATGTTGACAAAGAAGTTTTGGAGAAATTCTTACAAGTATGTCTAAATTGTGGCACCAAGAAATGAAGGAGCAGAAGAAGTAGCAGGAGTAGAAGACTAATTTTCATCTCTTTGAGTGTCTGAGTCAACTCTTTTCCTCTTCTGAGGAGTGGAGATTAGAGGATGTTTTAGAGGTATTTCTACATTGATTTTTTCAATCTGCTTCCTCCCAAACATTAGTAGCCTTTCCAATTTCTCATTTGGTTCAAAATACCAAATTTTGTTGGCCCTTAAGAATAATGACACAAGCTGAGGAAAGGGCAAAGGAGTGGATCTGGATGAACTATATCTAAACCTCTTTATCTCAGAGAAAATCATAGCTCCCAAATTTCTTCTTTCCTTATTGATCAAGGAAGTCATCAACCTATAGTCCCTATCAATAAAATGTGTGAAGTTGTTGGACTTATTGATAAGAGTCCGAGAGTAAATGTACCACAAGATTCGATGGAGATCACACATGTCAAATGGTCGAAAACTTAAAGGACTTATAGGCACGCCTAGCCTTAATATTCTAAAAATCTCTCCTAGTTCTCTTCGGATAGGTATATCTATTGGAGGATTACTATCCCAAGCCATTGGTTAATTTTAGTTGCAATAATGGTAAACTTCACACCTCTCACAGAAGCTTCTGACTCATTTGTAAGCAATGATCCACCCTCAAAACAATCTTCTACCAGTTCCAAGTTACAATAAAATTATCTTATCCATGAGCAATAAGGAAGATTTACTGTTAACTAAGGCATGTATGCTCTAAATACTTAGTCAAGTCTAATTTAGTGTCATTATATAAATTAATTAGATTGACATAGAGTATCTTTAGAGTTGTCTTGATTTGAAATCCTTGGTGAATTTCTTGGATGTTGTTAGAGGCCTTGAATTAAATCTTGTTGGGGTAGTCAAGACTTCTTCTTCTTCCTCTTCATTGTCTTCTCTCTCTTCTTCCCTTTGTTGTTGAGATTATTTAGGTGGATTGGGATTTGTAGATGTTCCCTCTTGTGATTTCCCATATCTTGATTTAGTAGGAATCCGAGCATTTAAAGCTTCTTCCAACATGTTTGTCATCATCTTGTTAAGTTTAGGATCCTGTTTGGACCCATGAAGATTTGTCAGATCAATAGAAGGAGTGTTTGAATATGATGAAGATGGAGATGAAGGTGTTGCCTCTTTCTTCCCTTTGCCTTGGACTGGAGTTTTCTTAGCTTTTGACCTAATTATTGGAGGCTTAGTGATCACCACTCCTTTAGCTTTTGGATGAGATTTAGAAGGTGATTTGTCCAAGACCTTTGGACGAGGATGCTTCTTTGTTGGCTTCTTGACCTTTTTCTTAGATTCTTTGGAGAAAAAGGTGGTGTTGTTGCTTCTTTAGATGGTTTAGATGGAGACTTAAGTGGTGGCGGAGAAGATTTCTCAACATCCTTCTCTGAAACCTTTGTTCTGGCCATGATCATGATTTAAGCTCTGATGTGTCCCTGCCTTTATCGCTAAAGTAGTCAATTAACTAGGTCTTGAATAAATATGTAGTTTATGGTCAACCTAGGTCATTCTCCCAAGAACCAATATGTGAGTTTCTTTAGAGTTGAGTTTATGGATGAGAAAATATGCAAATTTATGGACCTAAATTATCCAAATGCGACTAAACTAATTAAATGAAATATGCAATGACTCTAAAACCTATGAGAATGAAAATGTAATTTTGGGGGATTTTGGTTTTTATGAAGAGTGAATGAAAATCTAAAATAAAAAGACTAATTAAAACGAGATTCGATTCATTTATAGTGAAGGGAACAACTTAGGATTTACATGGAGTTAACTTTCTTCACCTAAATTAATTTAATTAGACCAAAGGGAGATTTAAAATGGTTGGAATTAATAGAATATAATTACCTAATTGAAACATAGGAAACCCTCAAGTTTATAACAATTAATCTATTAGAGAACTCATAACAGACAAGAGCTAGTTAATCAAACCCATTAAAACCAATCACCAATATTTTCAAATTAATTTTAGAATTCATTTCTACAATTGTCTAATTAAAAAACTAAATAATTATCCTACTCAATTAAACAATCAAGAGACTAAACCCAATTGACAATTAAATTAATAATGAAAACTCAATTAATAACTCAAATGCAATTTAAATGTTTGCAAACAAAAACTCTATCAAATGTTTCAGCCTAACTCAATCCAAAACATAAATTTAATTCAAAAGAAAATAGGTCTACAATCTAAAACTAGATTGTTCTCAATAAACACAAACTCAAAATTACTTAAAACTAAATAACTAAAGTCTTGAATCAACATAATAATTGGTGTAATATCCCAATTTTTTGGGAAAAATCTCTAAGATATGATAAAATCATTATCTTATGATTTCATGATTATTTTGAGGGAAAATTCAAGGGATGAAAGGAAAATTCTCAAAATAAAGTTTATGAAAGAAGGTGGAAAATAAATTAAGACGAATTTTCCAACCCTCACAGGAATTTCTAGTTAATTTAAAAGGAAGAATTAGTTAGAATTAAATACAAAAAAATACCTAATGGCCTCCAAAAAGTGATTTAAATGAAGGAAATATTAGCCCAAGAATTATAATGAATTATGAAATTATTCCCAGTTCAAAAGAATATGGAGATTAATTTCTAGTATTTTTTATCCGAAATTTTATCGCTAAGTGCCCAAATTTGGAGAAATTATAGAAAAAATAGTAAATGTTGGAAATAATTGCTAAAAAAATTGGGGAGTACCCTTGAATTATTTGGAGACTAATGACGGTTAGTGTGGAATTTTCAGAGACAGTCGATACTGGCTTTACTGAAAATTCATCTGACAGGTCACATTTTCTTCTCGAATTAAAGCTAACTGAAGTGAGTAGGGTTTAGTTCAATTCCAATTGCCATTTATGTCAATTTTGAAAGGGACTAAGTTAGAAACTTAAGAAATATTGGAAGAACCCAATGTACAATTATCTCACATATATATTAAAAAGACCCATTGCAATAATTCTTCCATGCATGAAGAGTGCAGCCAACTGCTGTGATGCCTTTTTTTTCCTTTCTTTGCTCCACGTGTAACACTAAGGACAACTGGAGATTTGCTTAAGGGTGAAATGGTAACTGGGCATAATAAAAACAAATCAGTTCTACCTATCTTTTTCATTCTTCATGATTAGAAGCTAAAAACAGAGTGAGAGACTAAGCTTGAAGACGAAAGTAACCAGAGGAAGTTGGAGGAGAAAAAGAGCAAGGAAGAGAACTCGATGCCACATGCAACACTGATATTCAAGTAAGATGAGCATCCCAAATCTTCTCCCATCATCATTAGTTTTGTTGATTGGGGTTGTTTAGGAGGGGATTCATGGAGAAGAGAGGAGGCCCGTTTGGACATGAAAGCTTGATTTTGGACAAAGGTGAGTCTCCTAAACCTCTTTCCATCTTCAAGTTTTCAGATTTCTTCAGTTTTAGGTGAAAGGTGTGACTGGAATGAAAACTTTTGGGAAGAAACCACCATATAAATTGAAGACAAAGTAAGATTAAAGCTCCTCTGGAAAGAAACTAGTGTTTCATATACTATTTGCTTACATTATTATTGATGGCTGAACCATAGTATTATAATTTCGATTTATGTGGCTTAGGCTTTTATGATATTAAGGATTTTAAACATTTTCAATGAGATCCATAGAGCAATTCTTAGATGGCAAGCAGTAGCTCCCGTTGATGAAACTGTTTGGAAATAAGTTGTGGGTGTTATATGTGATGTTGCATGTCCTAATGTAAACTCAATTCCACTTGAAACTGTACAACTTGTTGCAGAATGCCTTCGTAACAAACCTCTACTTGTTAAAGGGTATACCATGGATATATATATATATATGGATGTACATTTTGGTACACTTATGGGGTGCGTGTGCTGTTTCGGTGCAGTAAAATCTGAACTTAAGATGAATTTGTCAAAAATGGGAGCAGTCTTGAAATTTGTCCTTTCGGTTTAGAGGGGTTGTCTGTTTCGTGTAAACATTTGATAAGGTAAATGATTTCCATTTCTTCTGAAATTTGGCAGTAATATAGAGGACATTCTAAGCTTTGAAAAAAGTCATATTTTATGCATTTTGGATTTATGGATTAAGAGATATGACTTTTGAAAGTTAAGGAAATATTTTGGAAGGAAAATACTGGATGCCAAAGAGAAATGTTTCAAAAACAGGGGAAAATGACCTTGAAAAATTATGAAATTTTGTGAGGAATTATGAGCTTTAAAATAAGCTAGGACCCAGGTCATGTGGAATTTTTCAGGCTGATATATAAATTTTACAAGTTGGCATGAATCTGTCAAGACGAATTCTGACTTGGGGATTTCGTGTAATTTTTAAACAAAGAAAACCATTTTCATTTCTGATGAAATTTGGTAGGCTATTAGTAGACATCCTAAGGTTTAAAATGAGTGTAATAACATACCAAATGGATGTATAGAACAAGAGTTATGTTTTTTAGAAATTAGAGCTCTGAATCAGGGAAAAATTAAGGAGTCAGTGTGAATGATTAAAGTAAAATCCATTTTCTAGATTTATTTGTATAATTTGTTCCATAAATTATTTTTTCCTATAAATTTGCCTTAATGATGGTTAAATAAAACTTGGAATCACATTAATTGGAATCTCCTAGAGGAAGTTATGAATTTTTTATTTCACACTAGTAATCTGGGAAAAATCCCTATTCCAGGAGAATAGTGATTGGTATAGTTCATATGTTGAATTTGGTCATTATAATTGGATGCCAATTGATAATTGACCTTAAGATTAGATTATTAAGGGTTAATTAGAGTCAAGAATCAAGCCATTTGGATCTCCCCATTTTAAGTTGCGATTGGGGTAGATTCTATAAAAGATTAAGAACTGTAAACCAAGAGATCATTTAATGACAACCAACTTAAGTAAATAATTATATAAGTGTTAGTCAAATAATGATATGTCATCCATAAATTCTGGATTGATAGGACCTAATAGTTGTCTGGAGCTGAAACGTTTCCCGAGCCCAAATAAGCGTTTGGATGTTGCTCCAGGAAAGCAGCCAGGTAGTTACTCTACCTTTCATTTGTTATAAGATACACTACATGTCTTTTGTATTCATCATGAATTATTTGGCATATGCTGTGTGCGAAGTGGTCAGCCGGGGCTTAGTGCCAAGGTGGACGCTTATATCAATGGACTGCTGTGTGCGTGTAGGGTAGTCGCCCGGGGCTTAGTGTAAGTGTGGACATTGATGCAATGTCCTGTTATGTATTGCACGAGTGGATGCCTAAGGCCATGCTGTGTGCGATATGGCACAGGTATCACTCGTTGCCTTGTGATGTACTTAGTGCTAGGGTGATGTGTGAACTGTGTGTTATGCATCAAATGTTATTGTGTGATAATTCTGTTATATGATAACTATTTGACATGCTGTGTGATGTTGTATCTTTATGAATGACATTGTAGTTACTACTGAGATTCTCGTGAATCTCACTCTTTTTCATAAAACAATTTACAGCTCAGGAAGGTAGCTAGAAAGACAAAGAAATCATTATTGCAGATAAGCAAGAAGGTGGGAAGCTAATTTAATTAGTGAAGTTAGTTGTCTGTATAACATTTGTTGTTATACTTTGATTTGTCTTGTAAGGCTTTGGTTTGTATAAAGTATAGCGCTAATTATATTTGTATAGAGTAGTTAAGTTGTAATTTCCTTGCTAAGGAGGAACAACAATGCCCAGGTACCCCAAGGTAAGTGCCATCTCTATTGTTAGCCGTGTAATGGTAGTAACAACATGAAAGGTATTAGTAGTAAT
The DNA here is from genome assembly GCA_037177275.1 of Acacia concinna. Classification (NCBI taxonomy): domain Eukaryota; kingdom Viridiplantae; phylum Streptophyta; class Magnoliopsida; order Fabales; family Fabaceae; genus Acacia; species Acacia concinna. Next base: position 12,598 of record JBAGKO010216972.1, read on the forward strand.
TACAATGTGCATAATGAAATTAGCTCTGTAATTACTAGATTCAACTTAAATTATGATATGGACTCTTTATGAATGTGATATGGACTCTATGAATGTGATCACAAACATTTAAGTTGAATCTAGTAATTACATAGCTAATTTCGTTACGCATATTGTAATTACTACTACTACCTTTCATGTTGTTACTACCATTAATCAGCTAA
>JBAGKO010216992.1:0-12799 GCA_037177275.1 Acacia concinna
CTGTACAAAGCTAAGTCAGAATGTATTGTTAATAGGGGCATCGATAGTTGTTAAAACAAATCCATGAATTCGTTAGTAAACCCCCATGAGCTTGTTAGTACATTCCCCTAATATTGTGAATATATATTTTATCTGTGGACATATTTATAGAATATTTTTCAAATGAATATTTATAAATTAAATTTAATACTCTACGATGTTAATAGAGAAGTCTTGATGTGCTCTATGAGTTGGATGCCTTCGTTTTCATGTATATTTATAGATTAAATTTAATACTCCGACATTCAATGAATAATTTTGTAGTTAACTTACTTATTTTAAAAAGACGAAGTAATTTATCCTATTACATTTTTTAAAAAAAGGATACATTTAACAGAAGTACTCTACGCAAAAAGGATAATTAGCATGATTATATAAGTAAGGGAAATTTTTTTATAAAGACGATTAAAATAGAAAAATCTTATATTAAGTTAGTAAATTTAACAAATCTTAAATTGAGACAATGACCCAATTTAAGAAATTTGAATGTTGCTTATTTTTCAATTATACCCCTGACCTATCATTCAAAGAAAAGAGGAAAGGATTTGTAAGGGGAAAAAAATAAAAGAAATGAGGAAAAGAAAGCCATCTAAAATCATCCTCATCAATGAATCCCAACCACCATATTTTCTATTAACTAGCTAAGGATTACAAGGAAAATGTTTTTATTAAGAGGAAGCCATCTAAAATCATCCTTCACATTTTTTGAAACAAGCCGCAAACTATGAGAAATTCAGAATATGAATGTTTGACTTAAATCTAGTAAGTGAAAAATAATTGGTTTTTACTTATTAAAATAACTTTCCTATAACACATTAAATTGATTTAGGTGCACTAAGGACAAAGTTGGGGAAAATTTGAACTTGAACTTGTAGATAATGGAGAATAAAATCTATGTGCTAATTGATTAAAGTGCGCCAAGAAATTTTGTATGTTATTATTATTTTTTTTTGCAATAGGATTTTTGTATGTTAATATTATTAGACATAAAAAAGTAATTGATTTTGTATTTGATTTCACGTTTCGATATTTGTTAGGCTAGATTTAATTATCAATGATTAGCTTCAGGACTCACATAAATAGTTGTTAATTAATATACGAAAATCCTATTAGAAAAAAAATTAACATATGAAAATTCTTAGCGCACTTAAATCAATTAGCACATAGATTTAATTCTTCCCTCATCTACAAGTTCAAATTTAAAATTTTCCCCGAATGTGTACTAAGTGCACCTAAATCAATTTAATTTTTATAGGAAAATTATTTTAATCGGTAAAAAATGATCATTTTTCACTTACCATATTTAATTCAAACACTCATATTCTGGATTTTGCTGAGTTTACAGCTTGTTTCAAAAAAGTGAAGGATGATTTTAGATGACTCCCTCTTAATAAAAACATTTTCCATGTGATCCTTAGCTCATTAATAGAAAATATGGCGGTTGGGATTCTTTGATGAGGATGATTTTAGATAGGTTTCCTTTTCTCTTTTCTTTTATTTTTTTCCTTCTAAATCATTTCCTCTTTTGTTTGAATGATGGGTTGGGGGTATAATTGGAAAATAAACAATATTCAAATATCCTAAATTGGGTCATTGACCTAATTTGAGATTTGTTAAATTTATCAACTTAATATAGGATTTTTCTATTTCAATCATTTTTATATGGGATTTTCCCTATAAGTAAGTAGACAGGTCTAACATAAATATCAAACCAAAATAATTAATAGACTCTCACGTGTAGAAAAGAAAATAGATTATTTATAATTATTGAACACCCCATCTGCATTATTATAGACATGATTTCAAGGTGGGACCCTAGACATGTTTTCTAAATTGATGTGGAAAATTATGATAATCCAGAAGTTAATAATGGTGCCGTGGTTTATGCCATCAACCTTGACTCAGGTTGACACAAAGAAATAAACTATATCTTTTTAATGAAGAAGAAAGAAAAGTTCATGGAGTTTTATTATGATTTTAAGAAAAGCACTTGCATTTGTTGTAATAAATAATTAACATTTTGGAGTACATATTATAATATTCACATTCACAAGATTTTTAGAAAGGGAAAGACTTAAAGTCAAGTTTATTATATCCATTATGCCAATATTAATGGCTCACTAATAAGAATACTTCACTAATTAATTACTCCTAATTGTAATATCTGATTGATTACATATCAATTACATTAATGTATATATTTCCTAAGAGTGAAATGAGCTATTTTGTAAAAGAAACGTGCTAGGTTTCCTTAAACAGTGAAATGTTTATAACCCTTTTTTCCCCCTTCCTTAGAAGCTTAGGGTGATTTTCCCTTTTTGATAAATATATATATTTCCTTCACCGGTCACTCTATTTAGCCACTGCATCTCAAAGGCACCAAGCCAGATAAAATATTATGTGAGATGCTATATAAGCTATACGTAATTTTCGACCAAAAAAAATATGACCAATGATTTTTTTTTTAAAGAAAAATTGTGTAATATAAATTAATGAACGTTTTCGTATGAAAGCTTGTCGATTTGGAAGACCAATGCTCATTTTGGATTCAGTTCATTTTTAGGCTAAAAATTTCAGACGCTTCTAAACTATGCCATATCACGAGTGTGTAATTTTTTCAAAAAGAAATATGAAAATTACAATTAATCATAAAATTTAGCATAGCATTTGGACGTCCTGTAAACTTAACCATGCTCCATTTTCCCAATAACATAAGAAAAAAATATGATAACGTAAATATAAGGAACGTCAGAAGGGGGTAAAAATATGTTGGAGCCATAAAGCATGCATTATTCTGACACAGGCTTCATTATGCTTGGTTTTTTTTTTTTTTTGATAAGATAGGATAACCTTAATTTAAGATTTACTAAACTAATTTTAATAGAGTAAGATATTTAATTAAATTAGTTATCCGTTATAAATGTACGTTGATTCTTAAGAATTTAAATATAAATCATTTTAAATTATTGAAAAGCCCTCCCCATTTTTTCCCCTGAAGGATCTAAGTCAAAATACTAGTTTGCTGTTTATACAAAATTTGCAAAGTACTAATATTATTCTATAAAAAATTGTCTGGTCATTCCCAATAATAAATTTTTTATTGGAGGAATTTTTCTAATTTTCCCTTAATTCCCACGTGTCAACATTAACAATGGAATTAAATGATGGGGATACGTACAAAAAACATTGTATAAATGATAGTAATATTTATATGAACACAAAATTTTAATACTTTGTTTTAATGCAAAAAAACATTTTAATACGGTCGTGGAGGGACCGTTAACATGTTAGTAGTACCATGTTCGAAACGCAAGTGAGGGATAAGATTGAAGGCTGAAGAAAGTCTTACATGTGTCCTATGATTTGTATACCTTTGTTTTCATGTATGTATAAATAAAATTTAATACTTTTGGGCCAAAAAGAATTTTAATACTTTAATCATAAATGTAAAAGGGAAGTTCATACATATAGCTCCATTGTGAAAAACAAGTTAGGGATAAGAATGAAGACTGGACAAAGTGCTTTTTTTTTTTTTTGGGAATCTCAGTAGAAGACTAAATAAAGGAATTAAAATCAGAACAGTCCATGAACAAGTAAATGTGCTATATGAACAAGCATTTTCCTTGTTCATATGGTACATTTACTTGTTCATGGACTGCTCTGATATTAATTCTCTTATTTGGTTCCTAATTGAAATTCCTCTTTTTTTTTTCTTTTGGCCTACGAGACAGTGTTTATGTGTATTGTGTCCTACGCAAGACAAAGTGTTTACTTATAATTCTTAATGTAAAATACATATTTATGCATGAAATTTTATTGTGAATCACAAGTTACGGATAAGAATAAAAACAAGGCAAACTCCGAAAAAAAAGAAAGATAAAAAGTGTGTACATATAATAATTTAAATATAATTGTTTTAAGGGAAATTATGGAAAAGCACTCCCCTCCTTCCCCAATTATTTTTTTGTTAACCTAAGAATGACGTAACTCAAAGTACTAATATTCTGTTTGTACAAAATTTGCTGAGCTTTAATATTTTTCCTGTATAACAATCTTTCAGCCTTTCGGTCCTTCTCAATAATAAAATTTTTAATGGAGGATATTTTTTCCCAAATTTTCCCTTAATCCCCACATGTTAACATTAACAATGGAATGGAATTTATATAGGGAAAAATAAAACGTACAAAAATATTGTATAAATGATAATATTTATGTGAACACAAACGTTTCCGCCTTTCCGGTTCAAGCTGGGACCGTAAACTTGTTAGTAGTACCATGTTTGAAACGCAAGATCTAGAGTTAGGGATAAGATTGAAGACTGAACAAAGTCTTGATGTGTCCTATGATTAGTATACTTTTGTTTTCATGTATGTATAAATAATATTTGATATGGAAATTCATAGATATAGCTCCACTGTGAAACCCAAGTTAGATATAAGATTGAAGACTGGACAAAGTGTTTATGCGTGTTGTGTCCTATGACTAGCATGCCTTTTTTTTACTTGTTTTTATAAATAATCAAGTTTAATACTTTAATTCTTAATGTAAAATACATATTTATGCATGAAATTTAATTGTTAATCTCTAGTTACGGATAAGATTGAAAACAAGGCAAGGTCTTGATGTGCGTTGTTATTACCATGATGCCTTTGGTTTTATGTATTTATAAATACTCTGTTCGGACTACAATATAAGTCAATCCCACCAACGGTCTCTAGGCCTTATAGTATGGTTAGTACTCTATGTGGCACCTAATCCGGATTCGATCTCAGTCTCATGTAATAAAAAAAAAAAGTCAATCCTAACTGCACATGTTGTATTAGCATTATGTTCATTGTAGGCGTAGACAGCTAAAGCTATGAAACATCAAAGTAAATTAATTTAAATTTGCTTCCTCCTTGAAAATAATTGACTAGCTGTACTTTAAAAAAATATTATCGTGTATAAAACAGACTGATTTGAGATTTTCCGACTTCGCTGTATTGAATTATCTTTTCCCTATTTCCAATGTCTTTTTCTGGAATTCTCCTAATAATATTTGTTTATAAATAGTAAATAAAATTTTGCTCTTCAAAATATTTTTATTTTAAAGACAACCACTTTTAATTTTTTTTGGTCGAAAAATTTCAAATTTTTTTTTAAAATATGGTTTAAGATATGTTTTATATTTTATTCTTTATCACGTTTTTGAACGGATGTGAATTTATTTATATTTTAGAAAATGGTTAAAAACATTTTTTTGTTTGTAAATAGTAAATAAAATTTATCTCTTCAAATAATATTTTTATTTTAAAATTTTCAATGAAACAGATTTTTGTTTTTGCACTGGAAATTTTATGTTTTACTTAATTTATAAATATAAAAATAAAATTTCACTATTAGGACTACACATTTGTTCTTATAAAACATTGGTCTCTATAACTCAATAAAATCATAGCCTACCAATAAAAGTTGGCGCAGATAGGTAGGCATCTGCATCACACCCATCTGTTTGTGGGTTCAATCCCAGAGAACAGAAGGTGTAGAAAATTTCTGTTGAGATCTCTCTCCCATAAGGCACCTCAAAGAGGTAGTTACCTTTCGAGTCTATTCGATTGGGGACGCCTGGACTAATTAGTTCACAGGCTCACCGGATCCGGAAGCTCAGATTACGGATAGATACCATGACTCGGTAGGTTCGTGGACTAAAAGTCCACCATAAAAAAAAATCATGGCCTATTTTAACTTTATATGGATCAATCCAATAGTTTGAAACTTGAGGAACTAAAAACGAGATGGACTGAAAATGAGATTAAACCCTTATTATAAAGTGAAGTAAAATTTACAACTTCAAGTACAAACTCTAAAATATGTTCAACTGAAAAATTTAAAATAAAACTACTGATTAAAGAGCAACATTTTATTTAATATTTATAAAACTATTATTAGAAATACAGAATAAAGAAACAAAAAATACTTCGCTGTTCATCTCATTTCTGATATTGTTTGGAACACAGCTTTACACATGTTGCACACTCTCATCTCATGGATACGTAGGGGCCCACACAAAAAAAGTGAACACTCTGTCCCTTCCCTTTACCTTTTTAAACAAATCATTGTCCCTTTTATAGACTATTCTTTACCTTTGTTATTTTATTTAGTTTTGCAGAGCCTTTACTTTTGTTTACATGATATAGTGCTTCTTCTGTGCGTCTCACATGCATGCATGATTCTATGTTTAAGAATTAAATGTCTTTATTTAGAAGTTAAAACCCTACCTAATAATAATGGTTGACCTGAGAGTAAAAGGGATGAGAAATGGGTGTCATGACAAAAACACTAATAATGGCAACATAAAAAACACTAATAATAATGTAGGATAAATTAAATTCATAGATAAAAAATATAGAATAATTTATCCATTAATAAATACAGCAGAAGACTAAATACATCTAGTCATTGCTAATTCTTGATCAATAACTCAAATCACCGGATGAATGAACAACCGTAAAACAAACACTAGTAAGTTTGTCAGGACTCTTCTGACTGACTTTAAGGCACAGTGATGGGGATGTGTGATAGCCATGGCCAGTTAGGGAACCTCAAGAGATTGTTAGGGTTTCCTTATCTAACGATATGTGTTTTGGCTGTGAACTTTTGCTTGTGTGTTTTCACCATCAAAAAACTCACTTAAATAGCCAAAACTGAACCCTAATCTTACAGGGCCTTTTAACTAACTAATGGGTCACACTCAGAGTATTTTAATTACCCTAATTTATAACTATATGATATAATAATATTAATTAAAATACTAACAATATATAGTTTATTTTGAACACACCTTGATGTATTATTGCAGATTTTATTTGGTAAAGGAGGGTGAATGAATTAAAACAATTGTATTTTTTAAATCAACTATAATTGAAAGATGCATCAAGACAGACAAATGATGATGAAGCTCTAGGAAATCAGAAGTTGAATAATCTAATCTAACCTATCCGATTTTATCCAATATCTAATTAATCACACATCTGACTAATTGTGCACTAATCAACAAATTGTCCCATCAAAAACCACTTTGCCCGAAGATAAAACAATTTAAACACTGTCGTAAAAGATAAAACGTTACCTTCTTATTTCATTAATAATTACACAACAAACCAATAATAATTAACTTTCAATCATTTGACAGATAAGCTGTCAGTGACAGCCGACGGAAGACAATTGACCAGAAAGACCTACGTGAACGATAAATAATAACAACCATAATAAACACCCATATAGCAATTTAATTCTTCATTTGAATGATACTATTGGTTATTTGGGTATGATTTATATGCTTGTGGCATCACAAAACCTTCAACAAAATCATCATCAATGTTTTGAAATCCATCCAGATCCCAGACGATCGGGTTGGTCCGGCCGCCACCATCTGAAGGCAAACGGAACTCGTTGGGAATGTTTAAACCGTTTAAACCAACCTTAGTTAATTGAACCATAGTGATTATGATCTTGATTGGTAATTAAATTGCCTTGGATCTATTAAAGGTGCAAGATGAAAAACTTGATGGCCTATTGCTGATTGATTTTATTTGATATTATTTTTATACTTTATAGCATGGGAACATGCAAATGGTAATAATTTTATTCATTTAACTTAATTATACTCTCTCTAATTCTAATTATAAGGGCCGTTGATTTTTTTAGAGAATTTAAAAAAAACTAATTACATTACTTTAAAATATTAAAATTTATCTTTTTTCTTCAAATTATATTATTTGACTTATGAACTAATATATTATATAATAAAACACAATATACGATATAATTAAGTAATGTGATTAGGTTTTTTAAATTTTTTTTAAAATTCTATAAAAAAATCAACAAACCTTTATAATTAAAACTAGAGGAAGTAACTTATTATAAGCGTCCTTGCTAAGATAATTATTGCGAGAAGTGGCGTCACATCTGACTTGTAAGCTAATAAGAAAATTGCAGCATTTAAAAGAACTTTGCTACAAGATCTAGTAAACATTCTAAACACAAGTAAAAGATAAAACTGTAACCTTTTTATTTAATTTACAATCAAACAACAAACTTTGGCGAAAAAAAATATCAAACAACAAACCAATTAATTTCTGACAGACCATAGTATACCATCAACAAGAAAATTGCACGTGAAAGATAAATAATACTACATTTGTACTTTATACAAGATCTTGTTCGTAGTACAAGTTGTACTACAAATGAGATTTTATAATAAAAATAAAATGTAGTAATAACAAACACCCATATAATATAAAAGAACTTGAAAAAATTGAAGTTTTTAAATAAGATAATTTACGTTAAAATGGTTTCGAGATAGAAATAAATTACTGTCAGGTCTCAGAGTTATTAATGGCACCGCTGGGGTTGTTAATGACAACCCTAGCAGCGCCATTAACAACTCCGAGATTGCTAATTAGAACTTGGCAGTAATATATTCCTTATTCTTAAGACCTAATTGTCATATTTTCCTATCTCAGAACCACTTTGACGTAAATTCCCTTATTTATGACCTCAATACAAATTTCTCAAAAAACTTTGAAATTATTTGAAGCCCGTACTAGAAACACGAGTAAGAAGCTCCTCGTCGCGTTCAAATTTAGCCATGTCTTCCTCAGCTAAGTTCACATAAACTTCAATGCCCCCATCTGACTTGGTGTCTTTAAAAATAACCACATTTTTGAATTTCCACGTAGGTGTTCCTGCCCACACCGGATTGCCCCATCCAAAATCAACGTCGTACACAGGAAACCTACAAATTGAAGTGAAATGCATCCTCACTATCTCACCCTTCTCAGAAGCTCTTTCTATCTCTTCCACATTTGTCAAACTGCTCAAGTCGTTGCTTTCTCGAAGCTTCTCGATAAAGTCGTTGTCGACTTTGTTAAGCTCTTCTCTTAGTTGTCCTCCAAGGTCATAGCACTCTCCTTTATCGTCTAACGTTGGAAAATTTTCAATATATATGTAATAATTGCCAAATGCAAATTCTGGTAATGGAGGCTCTATTCTTGGGCGTATATTCACTACGAATGTCACAAAGGGAATCTTTTTGTTCCCTTCTTCTTTTGTGGCTGAAATGAATCGGTTGAATATGAAAGTGGATAACACTTCGAATCTTGAAGGAGGTTTATGGCCTTCTAGAACGTTCTTTGTCATTTTGGAATATTCTGTTCTCAGAGATTCAATTTCTGATGCTTCAAATGCGAACCGTTTACCCACGACTTTGTGTTGCCCGATGATTGAACTCAGGTCGAATCCCAACGAGTCTTTTGGCGGGAAGAGTGACGAAGATTCAAAGTGGGTTCTGATTGGTTCCGGTTCGCCACGTGCCATGGCCGCCCATCTCTTCATGAATTGGCAAAACGACAGCGCATCGCCAACCTTGTGGGAGAGACATACTCCTAGTGCTATTCCTCCACAATCAAAGACGTTGAATTGGACACCAAAGACGGTATCGACGGTCTCATCCATGTCGTAAGGAAGCAGTTTGCTGATGTCATCCGGAACGGGGTTATCGATGACGTGGCTGACGTGGCACCTGACTTTGGTTTCTATGTAAGGGACACCGTTGTCGTTGCATTCTACGAGTAAGTTATCGGTTATGAGCCTTCCGGCGAGTGGGTAGTAATGAGTTAAGACTTGAGATAATGATTTCTTAAGAAGATCGGAAGCTTCATTGATGTTACATTTGTTTGCGAAATCATGAGAATGGAAGAAGTAGACCATACAATTGTGGATTTGTAGACTAAACTGGTCGAGGAAGGAGAGATGATAATGACGAAGATGTTGAGGTGTAGGAGACGACGGTTTCACCATTTCATTAGAAATTACTTCAACTTCAAGACTCATTTTCTAAGTGCTTTCTTTTCCCCTCTCTTTAACGTATTACTTCTGATGATTCTTGCTCTCACAATTCGTCCAATCTTATATAGATATGGTGGAAAGGATATCCTAATCAACAGACGAAGTCATTAATAAGAAGTGAACTATTTACTTGTAAAGTACAAGAGAGAAAAGTGTATTCTCTATATTCTGTGAAAATAATATATACAAGTCTATATCTATATATACACGTAAGGAGAGCATAGGAACTAATAAGAATTATTTGTGTGCTGATTGTGTTTCCATGATTTATTTCCCTAATTATATAATTCTAACACCCCCCTCAAGTTGGAGCATATATGTTGATAATGACTAACTTGTTATAAAGATATTTAACATGGGTCCCACTCAGAGCTTTAGTTAATAGATCTTCTAGTTGATTGCTTGACCGCATATTCCCTGTAGAAATGAAATTGGCTTTAATCTGATCATGAAAAAAATAAAAATCAACTTCAATATGTTTTGTATGCTCATGGAACACAGAATTTGATGCTATATGTAACACATCCTTATTGTCACACCATAACTTCGCGGTTAGTTTTGTAGCAACACCAATTTCCTTCATTAATTGAAATACCCATATAATTTTTTACATTGATTGAGACATAGCTCTGTGTTATGCTTCTGCACTTAATTTTGATACCACTCATTGCTTCTTGCTTCACCAAAGTACTAAATTACCTCCCACAAATACATAATACCCTATTGTAGATTTTCTCATAGCCTTCGAATCTATATGATCGACATCACAAAAACATTCAATCTTATTGTGTCCATTATTAGTGTAAAATATACCACGGCCTGATGTCACTTTCAAATAGTGCAGAACATGTTCTAATGCTTCCCACTGTGCAATTGTTGGTTCTGCCATAAATTGACTAAGTACACTGACTGTGAAGGTTATATCTAGACGAGTAACTATTAAATAGTTCAACTTCCCAATCAGCCTTCGATATCTTTCAAGATTAGCAAATAGCTTAAGTTTCTCTGGGTCAATTCTTTTTTTTCAAATCATGAGGAATTTCATCAAACATGTTCTCATTTAGATCCAAAAACATATTATAAATCATCGGAACACTGCTTGGTAATGTTTCGAATTTCCAAGTTTCATTCAAAATATCATGCACATATTTTCTCTTATTTAAGACAATACCTTTTTTGCCCTTCACGACCTCAATCCAAAGAAAGTATTTTAACTGTCTGAGATCTTTTGTCTAAAACTTGGAATTCAAGAAGACCTTTAATTCAGAAATATCAGAAATGTTGTTACCAGTGATAACAATGTCATCTACATATATCATTAGAAGAATCTAACTAGCATCTATCTGTTGGTAGAACATAGAATGATCACACTTGCTTTGACTTAATCCAAACTTCTTAACCACAGTGCAAAATCTATCAAACCAAACCTATGGTCTCTGCTTCAATCCATATAGGGACTTTTGGAGATAACATGCCTTTCCAAACTCCCCCTAAGCAACAAACCTAGGTGGTTGCTCCATATAGACTTCTTCAAGAAGATCACCATTCATGAAGGCATTCTTAACATCTAATTGGTGAAGATCCCATCTAAAAGTTGCAGCTAAAGAGACAAGGAAACGAACTGAAGTTAATTGGGTCACAGGAGAAAATGTCTCTGAGTAATCAACACCATAGGTCTGGGCATAGCGTTTTGCAACAAGTCTAGCCTTCAAACATTTGATAGAACCATCAGTTTTAGTCTTAACAGTGAATATCTATTTACAACTAATAGTCTTCTTCCCAACAGGTAGATTAGTAAGAGTCTAGGTACTAGATTTGTTAAAAGCCGCCATTTCTTCTTCCATAGCAGTACGCCAATCAGGGTGGGCTAAGACTTAGTGAACAGAGGTAGGTAAAGAAATAAAATCTAGGGATGTAACAAAGGCAGAAGAAGATGGGAATAAGTGTTAATACAAAACAAAGGTTGTAATGGGATAGGTACAATCAGCATATCGGGCGGGAGGATGACAGGAACATGTACCTTTTCGGAGGGCAATGGGGAAGCATATAGAAGTATTAGGAGGATCATGAATATCAGAAGGAGCAAAAGTAACTGGTTCAGAGGGATGACTAGGTGGATCAGGCACCGGTAAATCATTTGGAAGTGTAATACGTGGTGCTTGGCCAGGATCCAATGACGGAGTAATCACTAGAGAAGTATGAATATTGGCAACATCAAGAGTGTCTATCATATCTGAAGCCGGAATAGAAGCTTGAACTGCTGTAACCGAAACACGAGAGAATGAGACATCATCAGACTCAATAATTGGTTCAGATAATAGAGATAACTCAGAGGAGGGGAAAAAGGGAGATGACTCATGAAATGTGACATCAGTAGACACAATATAACGGTGAAGATTAGGAGAATAACAGTAATAACCCTTCTAAACTCTGGAATAACCAAGAAAGACACACTTTAATGATTTGGGGTCTAGTTTACTGATACTAGGACGCACATCTCAGACAAAACATACACAACCAAAAATTTTGGGATCAACAGGAAACAACTTGGTATAAGGAAAATGAGTGGTATATGGAGGAGCACCATCTAAAATATGGGATGGCATTCGATTTGTTAAAAACAAGAAGTAGAAATAGCATTAACCTAAAAAGGTTTTGGAACTTTAGAATGAAATATTACTGCACGAGCAGTTTCTAACAAACATCGATTTTTTCTTTCGGTAACATCGTTTTGAGCTGGTGTATTTACACAGGAGGACTGGTGAATCATGCCAAGATTTTTCATATAATAGAAAATTGGGCAGAAAAATATTCTTTAGCATTATCACTACGAAGGATTTTCACACATATACCAAATTGAGTCTTAATTTCA
>JBAGKO010217011.1:0-12797 GCA_037177275.1 Acacia concinna
GCCTAATGGCAGCATAAGTCCAACCAGTTTACGTAAATATATTGTAATATTCCCATACATCATGATCAGTTCGTTCGCCCCTACTTAGTCTTACCTAGAAAGTTGAAAATACATTACCTTGTTTACAACCTGATTATTGGATGTCTATTCTGATACGGAGGGACCGGTACCCGCTCCTTCTGTTTAGGATTCCTGACCTTACTAAACGCTCCCTTTCACAAATCATTCCTTTTATGGTTGCGGATTTGGTAAACCTAGAAATATTTTTCCAGGAGAGGGTGAATCTCTTGAGTATCGTTTAGCGAAGCTTGGACTTCATTGTAACATTTTTTTGGATGGGAAATCGTTTTTATAGTCGAGACAGCAGATATGACTCAAGAACTGGTACCCTGCTACTTATGAATATTAGTAGTAAGAAGCCTGTATATACGCTCAAGCAAGAAGGAGCAGGGTTTGATCAAAGTAGAATGCCTTTTTTGAATAAAAGCACCGGTTTGAAATATAGTATAATAAAAAAAAAGATATATATATAATTATACTATACCGGCTGGCCTTTTTCAAGGCGAGGGGAGCTCATCTATTCATTTCCCTCTTACGAGCCTATGCTCAGGATGTTCTTCGATCCCAGCAAGTTCTTCGATACGATACCCTTCAACCGAAGCTATCGTTCTACCGATAAGACTTTTTATTTGATGAATCAAACTCAGATTTATCTCTTATCTCGTTCCTGTCTTCCCTCACTCAAGCTACTGACTGACTAACTCACTTCCTAGCTTCCTATCGTTCGTTACTCAGTAAAGTGCCCAGAGGTACGATGAATTGAATTAGCTAACGAATCTTCCGTAATGCTTGCAAAGAAATAAGAAGACTTTCTTCTTCCCCTTGTCGACTCGGAACGAATGGGAAGAAGTGAATCAGAAATGAACTTATATAAGAGAGAGCAGAATAAGCGGTCTTGTAGGAAGGGGATGGAGAAGCGGATTCCTACTTCTTAATAGAATAGCTTGATCGACCACCATCCTTATTGACCTTCCCTCGGGTTGGTATGCTTGTGTGTCAAGCAATCCCGCTTCGGTAGCAGACTTCGGTCAAGGAAATCGCTTCAAGCAATGGCTTTGGATCGACCTGACTTCTTAGAGAGTAAAGCCAGTGAATGAATGAATGAAATCCGTTGAATGAAGAAGTCTTTATGGCTGAAGCAGCTAGCGGACCTCCTTAATTGATAAAGTCAAGCATGTCAGCACGCCCCCTACCCATGTAGTCGGCTTCCCGGTAGTTTGCGGGACGCTATTGGAATCGGTCTATCTAAATGGCCTATCTCCAGATGTATGTATTCTTGAAGTCCATTTATCATAGATAAATTCCCGGGCATTGATTGAGAGGGAATAGACATCCCCACTGAACGAGGAAGGCAGCAATCTCCTTAAGATAGAAGGGCAATCCCCAAAAGAAGCGGCCAGAGGAGACATTCATTAATAACGGATCTCGACCCCATATCATACGTACAATAAATTTTCCCTTCTTCCCATATCACTCATTCAAATTTTATATCTTTCCCTGCCAATATTATTGTTTAAGACAGATCGCTTCCCCCGCTAACTGAGGGCAACGGGAGGCCTAGTCGATGTAGGCCCTCAAACCAAACGGCGGGCACGCCCAGCTTCTTAGTCAATCGGCACTTTCGTCTTGTTCTATATCGAGATATTCCATTCAAGTTAGACCACCAGCATCTGATCTGAGTCAGCAGAATCTAAGCTAGTTGCGGGTGGGATAGGGGCGCACTAGTGCTCAAGCCTACATATAGCTAAAGCTAAGGAACAGACGCAGGTATTCAATTGCTTGCTACAAGTCAACTTGCTTCCTTCTTAGAGGAAGGTTTGAAATAACTTACTCGAGGAGTAAGGAATAGCACGATACAGATGGTATGAAATCACTCGACTGAAAGGAAAGGAGTGATGATTTATAGGGCAAGCACGAGGTCTGGTTCAAGGCAAGGTATAGCTTAACGGAATGAAGCAGAATTAGTGTATTAAGCAAGTACGGAAAAGCTGAAAAAGGGAATTCCAGCTGGATATCAATCTCGTTCACACTCATCCATTTGAATGTATTTCATAACCTGCCATTGTATCGCTTTCAAGGTAAACGGACCAACCTCTCGAAATCCAAACTAAGGAAAGCATGGGCCTCTCTCTCTCAATCGGTTGAATTGGTAACGGCATTGGCTATTGGCCGTCCGTCCACAAATCATCTGAAAAAGTGGGTAGATTCCCCCGCCAGACGTTTAATCACTTGTTCAATCCTTTCTTGAAAGAGATGCTCATCTGCTCTGGTTAGCTCGGTAGAGTGGCAGGCGAAATCCGTCTCTCTTTATAGATATTGAGTAGGTAGGCGGCTAGTAACTTCTTACTCGTGTAGTGAGAAAAACCTTCTTCATGGCCCCCTTTATTTAGATTTAGTTCAATCACGAGTTTAAGGTTTGCGATAGATGTTGCCTTTCCTTTTCCTGGATAAACGATCTCAAATCGGCTTTTTTTATTTTAGCGGATCTGTGAAAATAATCGGTTTTTTTAAGTCATTTGTCCCCGGCATCTTATCTTCGGAAGTGCAAGGCAGCAATCATCTGTAGCGGGCTAGCTAACTGAATGCTGAATCGATATCTGTATTTGTAAAAATATAATATAAGAGATGCTTTTAGCTTTGTCTTTTAAGCCGGATCTAAAATGTATTGGTAAGGATCTCTTCCCTGCCTATTTTGAGGGCTGACAGTTGCTTGCTTGTCTAGCTCAGCCCCTACTGAGCTTTCCAGTAGGCATCAGTAAATTTTTTTATATTTTTAGATATAAAAAATACCACTTACTTCCGTAAAAACTTCTTCCCCAATTCCAACTCGGCCAGAGAATCAAAGGGCAGATGGTATGTCTTTCTATCCATCCTGATTGTTGGATTGAAATTCAAATCCTACTTTTTGCGAGCAAGGTTCTAAAAAATAGAATAAGTCCTTCTATCTATTATCAATCGAGAAAAAACATTTATCAAAAAGATTTATTCATTAATATAAAATACATAAAAAAAAAAAAACTACATTATATAAAAAACCACATATTACTTTCCTAGAGAACTAGAGCTTTAAAAGCATTCTGTTATGCTAACTACATTAATTATTTTCGAAACTGAAATAAGTCGGCCTTAACAGGTAGAAAGAAGATAAAGTAACTACTTTTTTTTTTTTTTCTAGTCTCCCAGGCGACCGAGTGCTCCATGAACAATGAGCGTTTGCTGCTCCGCCCGCAGCGCTTGCTGCCTCTCCTCCAAACCCTCTATGCGCTCTCTGGTAGCGTGAATGCGCGCTTCTTTCCTTGCAGGATCCATTGTTCTAACACTTCTCAAAAGGAAGTTTAGCACTCTACGGTGCTTTTGAATTTCATTTTGCAGTTGCCCCATTTCGGCAGCAATTGCAGAAAGCCTGTTTGCAGCATCCATAGCTATACGTGCTATTACGAAATTTCTTTGGTTTGAATTTGATGAAGAAGAAACTTATTGAGCCTCCATTTATAGAGTGGTAGAGGAATCCCGCCATGCGTCACCGAATTTTATGGCAGGCACACTTCTGGCTAGTTCTCCGCACTACTTTTCTGCAGTTAAAGACTATCATGCCTGTTTAATGAAAACCTGGCTGGCTCTGGCTACCTTGCGGAGCACACATAATATACCCGAATCACATTGTAACAAACTTTGTACAATCAGCTTACGTAGAAAAGATTTTATATTCGATGCCAATAGAGTCGTGACATCCATGTACTGAGTCGTCAAATGAGCCACGTTAAGAAAGCCCAAGCAACTACGCATTGGCCCACAGGGTGCCCTACCTAATAGGGCTCGAATGAAAAACCCAAGCCTACATTACATGAACCATCAAAGAAAGTTCTACCACTGCTTAGAAATTTCCAGGGGGAAAACCCTGTCTTATGTGACTGCGTGTGCTTGTTAGATTGCTTGGGGTTCTATGTTGGTCCCACTCTTTGTCACCTTAGGAAAATGGGCTTATCGGCTGTGTTTCTGGGCCCTATGATGGACCTTTATATGGAAGAGGGCTTTGAATTATTTTTCCCGTGGCACATTTAGTTCGGGTTGATGCTTTCTTTTCCCGGTATAACAGGGCTCGGAAATTCGCAGCATTTCGGCCTGACTCATCATAAGTTGGAGTGATGAATCCTGGCTCTCAAACCCGAACCTTGTAACAATTTTAAATTAAAAAGAATTACGTCCTTCCTTAATATTACATCTAAGTCAAGCAGAGAGTTTTATTGGTTACAGTAGCCCGGCTCCAAAAAACGGGTTCTCACACGAGGAAGTGCAGAGTAGAGCAAGTGCTCTCTCTCTTCTGTGCTGTGCTGTGTCCTCTCTCTTCCTTTCAACTAGAACAAAGATAGTTTAACTTCGAACGAAAGAACGAGAAAAGGTCTTGGCAGGTGAAGGTATGGGATCAGACACACACAGTTTGAGACTCGTAGGCAGCATAGGAGACCATGCTAGCCTCAAAGAGGCACTCCTCACTCCTATTCCTGCAACTTCCCTAACTCACAGCAAGTGTTGGTAGTGACATGGGTAAGTGCGCTTAAAACTATATATATATTATTAAGACGTTCGGCGAATAGACCGATTAACAACTACTTAATATAATAATAATAAGGAAAGACTGGATTCACTCTCGTAGCTGCCTAGCTAAGTAGCAGTCTCAGAACCGATTGATGGAGGAAGAACCGCCCTATGCAATGGACCTCACTGGCCTAGGTCATGCCCTTGAGATAGTTTTTTAGGGCTAAGCCCCGACCACGACTGAATGAAAACAGAAGGTCACACAGGGGGACCAAAGGAAGAAGTGTCTAAGTGCTTTCGTATCTTAAAAAGAAGCCAATCCAAATCAGTCTTTTTTCTGGAGCCTTTGATTCTCTTCTGCTACTACTACTACTGGTGGCCATGCCTTTGAATTCTGTCCCAATTGAGGGGACCTCTGCTGGAGGCGAGTCCTTGCCACCTGGTATGGTCTTCCCCAAGCTCCTCATAGTGCTGCATTCTGAGGTAGTATGATAGTTTTAGCTGCTTCCTTGACTTTCGCAGTTGCCGCGAAGGTTGAACAAAATACCCTAAAATTCAAATTTTATCTCAACATGAAAGATTATCAAATCAAATAGGATACCATGGAGGGTAAAAACCACGCTTGGCAGTGCGTTAAGTATGCCACTTCATTTATACTTTTCTACTGCAAGCAAGAGTTGTCGAGTATTATGGTACCAACGTACGGCTTTCGATATGATGTATCGTTCTCATAAGATTCAATCTATATCACTTTTTTTTACAAAAAAGGAATTGCCTTACCTAGCTCTCTAGCTACCGACTCCGCCTTTGCTATCGGTATCTCAGCTGGTGCTGCTGCTAATGCTGGATCTACTACAGGCTCTTCCATTTGTGGTGCTGGTGCATAGGTAGGTTGTGCCGGTGAAATGGTGGACCACTTCTGCTTTATTAGTGGAATCTCTTTTTTTAGTCCCAACACTTTCATCAACCGAATCCACTTCTACTGAATCCACTGCTGAGAACCGAATTGCCTTCTTTCTCATCCCGTTCCAATCACTAAACTCCGAATCTGAACAGAATTCGGCTCTGCAGATCGCAACATGGTCAGCATATCTTTAGCACGAGCAGCTCCAGGTCCGGAACTAGTAGACCCAGAAGATGTTGAGTCAGTTGGGTTCAATCGATTCTGTTGATTCTGCAGACGGTGACCCCTAAGATTGATGATGCTCCTGTGGATAAAGGCCTGTAAGCGATCTGCTTAGCTTCTCACTTCCTCTTCCTATTGCTCAATGTGTGACATATCTAATCAGACTGAATAGCTAACTTACTAAGGCAAGAGAGGAGAAGCCCATAAGAATAACTAAGAGAGACTGCACATACTAAGACTTGGACTTGAGGTGACTAGCCTTTGTCCGCAAAGCTTTGTCGTCGAGTTCGTTCATGGGCGATAGCAGAAAGATAAGAATACTTTTCTATTCTTCTAGAACTATAAGCTGGAAAGGCACAGGCCAATTCGATTCGACCGTGTCTCGTGACCTTTTGGTCACTCAGGCAGTCAGGCCAGAGGAAAGATTACTTATTGAAGGCACCCAAGCGGAACGAACCCGTAACGTAGGCAAGTAAGAACTACTAACTTAACTGCTTTTAGCCCCTGGGGGGAGTTAAACCCTCCGCACAAAGGAAGTCGCTCAACACAATACCTAAGACTGTAAGGGGTCTGCCTTGACTGTATGACTTGAAAGCGACAAATGCCAACTGATGATGGCATAGAATCATCTTTCGTAACAGCGGTCTAGTAAGAAGAGAAGATAGGATCTTTGAACGAAATAGCATCGACTGCAACAATGCATTTAGCGTCTTGACATCACTGACGATGAATGGAAAAAGCTCTGTAGACCATGGCAACATGCTTTTGTGGTCACATTATTAGGAAGACGCCTGAACTTCAGATTGATGAGAGAAAGATTGACCCATGCTTGGGCTTTTTCCGACTTCAGTATGGCGGACATGGAAAAGAACCATTTCCTGGTGAAGTTCAAAGATAAGGTTGCTACCAGAAGGTGTTAAGCGAGGGTCCGTGGGTTAAAAAAGGCCATTACCTGGTGGTGCAGAGATGGAGTCCAAACCAGAATCCCTATAGCTATTCTGTTAGAAAACTTGCTATATGGGTTCGTGTGCCTAATTTACCTTTCCATTTCTATGACGAGGAGAACCTGGTCAAGATAGGTAATATCATAGGGAAAAGGTTGAAAGTGGATAAAAACTCTCTGCCTCAGCAACAGGGAGAAGATATGATGGTGGATCGCGGGAGGTATGCTCGTATATGTGTGGAGGTTGACCTGAGCAGGAAGCTAAGGTCGAGAGTTGTTCTCAGAAGGAGAGCATTTCGGGTGGAGTATGAAGGACTGGGTCTCATTTGTTTCAAATGTGGGAGGTACGGACATAAAACAGACGTCTGTCCCATTAATGTAACGCAGACGGCAAATCCGGCACCACCGCCACAAGATAAACCACCGTGAATTCATCCTGCTGCAAAGAACGGAAGGCCAATGGAAGTACCGATGGGGGAAGAGTTCGGTCCTTGGATAGTTGTCCGTAGAAATCCTAGACAACGAGCATCGAGAACCGAACCAGGGTCAACTCCAACGGCAAAGAAGCAAGGTGCGGAGAAGCTATAAAGCCTATTAGGTGTACTTTTATCCACGCTGACACACGGGTCAAGCGCGACAGCGCAATACCACTGAAGGTACGCTAGGTATTGCCGCATCCAACCCTGATAGAGGGACCATTCAAGAAAGTCCCGCATACCAGGATACGGAAAGACGACATCCGGCGGAGTGATAGGATCTTTGGGAACAAAATGTTCCCTCAGTCTATCAATCACCCGACCTAGCACCTCTGGACGAGGCACGTAACCCACAGCAACCGCAAGCCACAGGGTACATGGCAACATACCATAGTACCGCATAATCAGAAGGCGTCGACACCGTTTTCCATGGTTAGACGCCGTCAGGGGCCGTGAGGATGCTTTAAATCCAAAACCAGCTAATCGCAATTGCGTCGAAAGACGTAATTGGACTGGGGCCGCCAACATAGTCTTTTCAAAGGACGACCATTTCTATTGTACATCTGTGCTCTCGACCAGGCACTCCTGGCGCAAAAAAGATGACGAAAGGGGTCTGCCCCTAATTACTAAAGGGTAAGGGCTTTCTTTCGGTAGCTGGTTTGACTCTTTGTGATCGAACAAAACATAAAAAAATATCGTAGTGTAAAGGTAAAAAAAAGGAGTAATCCATATTCTCATATGACCTAAGTGAGGGTGGAGGACTCGCTAGCAGGATGCAAGGAGGGGATCCCCACTGGAACTCGACCTATCCTTGCGGATTATGTTTGTGTTCCATGGCCGTCGTTCTATGTTCGTCGACTGGCAATGACTTACTACTGCTTGACCCGGCTTTCTATTAAATAAATGCGTTAGCGTGTTTGTGCATCTTTCTTTTTTCTCATGCTTTTCGTTGGTCAACAACCAACTAACCCATTTTTTTTTCACACAAGCTCGCATTTTTCGAGCAAGAAGCGGAATTACAACGTTTAATTTCACATGGATCAATTTATTTCAGAACACGTCACTACACTGGCAGTCGGACTCTTTCTTTCGATAGCTTTTTATTGTGCTTTTAAAACAAGCCAACTTTTCGAACGAAGTACTATTGCGGAGGGTATACATGACTTGGCTCTCGAAAAACTGAAACAAAAGACCGAATCAAAACTCGAGATGCTTTGGAAGCAGTATAGAGATACGAATGGAACTCTGCAATTACCGGAAGGACTCCGTTTCAAAGATGTGGTTGAGCATTCCTTTATTATGGACGAGGATATAAAAGAAAAAATTATCGGGCTAAACAAAATAGATTTTTATCTCATTAGTAATGGCACTGACAGTAGCTACTTTGTTTACATTCTGGATACATATATATGGCCATATTGTAGGTATGTAGTTAGGACTTTGTGATGTAGGCGCTCGCAGCCGCTTGTCAAAGGGCGCTTCACTATGGCGGGTTCTACTATGGAAGGACCAAACAAAATAAAGTAGGTCAGAGGGTGGAAAAGTGTGGTAAGGGGGAGGGCGGCTCCTCTTTCCGATCTTGTTGTAGTAGAAGAAGTGAAAGGGTCTTTAGACACTCGACTGAAGGGAACGAAGTAACTCGACCTAACAAGCAAGGGACTGAGCGCAGCAATCAAACTCCTGCGCGTCTAAGGCGCAAGGTGCTCCGCTGCTCGAGCGTCAGCTCGAGGGCTTGAGACGCGTTTGCGCTCACTCCCTTGCTTGTTCGTTAGCGAAAGCCGTTGCTTGTTTCCCTTCAAACCTTAGAAAATAAAAAATTACTACTAATACTAATGGGCTTTACTCAAGCTAAGCTATAGGATTTCTTTCTCTTCCTTACTCTTCGAGTAATTCATACAAGAACAAGCAAGTTCAAAAGCCTTTCACACTAAGCAAATTCCATCCTCTTCCCAGTCTTCAAGAAAGGAACTAGAAGAAGGATCTATCGGATCGTAATTATCTAATATAAAGTAATCAAAGTCCACCAAGCTGCTACTCAAAGGCACTACGTTACGCGCACGCGCAGGAGATGGAAAAAAAGAAATCTAGTAATCACCTACGGTACTAAGATCAGGGAAGAAGAAGACATTCAGTTGAAATAGGACAGTGACCAGAGATAAAGACAAAGCTATTCCATCTGTTCTGTAAGAAGAATATGATATCCCGAGACTAAAGAAAGAAATAAATAATATTCTTTACCCGGGACAGAGAAGACATTCAGTTCAGTTACAATAGTTAAGTTAAGTAATCATTACTTCAGTACGGATTATAGACTTGTTCTCATTAACTGAATTACGATCCTATAATTCCGGATTATTTTCCTTACAGCTTAGGCGGATAGGCACTCCCGGCCACCGTTAAATAGGTTCCTCCTTCACTCATAGTCAGAGCTTACTAGGGATAGGTCAATGATTGATAGTAAGATTGAAAGAAAGAAGGAGGAGGATTTTTTTTACTTTTGCGGGAAATGAATGAGACGCTTCAGCCTCGGCCTCCATTGAGTCTAAATCGTTCTCTATTTTCTCGCACACAGCCACGGACTCACGGGCTTTGGTCGATTGCTGAAGGAAGGTCTGGATTTTGGAGTCAATTTCATTCTGACTCTTAGTAGCACTGAGTACTTGCCCCACTGTCATATTTATTTCCTCTTCAAGCTTGGAGGATGAATCCACCTTCCCCTCAGTGGAAATTCCACTTTCTTCAGATAGATTCCTTACGATCTGGAGAGGATCCTTCAAAGCATCCAAGTTCTGGCTAACTGCCACAATTGATCTAGAAAAGTCTGCGGATCCCGGAGTGCTTTGAGAATCACCTCTTGTCAAAGCCTTAAACTGGATGTGGGGGCAATTTCAGTACTTAGGCTCTGAGACCGGGAACACTCATTGGCAGAGCACCGAGTAGGCTTTTAAGAGAACCGAGCAATGCACGACGCACAAGGCGCGAGGAGCCACTCGAAGTAGAGACCGAACTGATTGGGGGCAACAGAGGAAGAACTAGTACTATACCCATTATCTATATCTATTCCCCCTCTCCATTGAATGAAATGACGTAGATAGAGAAAGAAGCTTCCAATGAACCACTTCCCTATTCCATTTTCCCATTCCCAACATGCCATGCTAAGGGGAGGCTCGAAAGAGACTCTTTATGAAAACCGGGCGTGACCATGACAAAGAATCAATTCCCATGGATCCGAACCAACGAAGCTGCCAGTAACTGCAGTCTAACCAGGTTAGCCCCACTTCACTGCTGCTCGCCTCATTCGATTCCGCAAAGAACCAACCTGTCTAACTAACTGGAGACCCTTTTCTCGACCATTGACCAGATAGGAGTCAACTCCATCCTTGTTGGACCTCCTCTAGCGGGGCATCATCTCGCGAGTTTACACTATCTTGTGTGTCTCACATCGAGGCGGATGGTTGGCCGTACGCGGGAGTAGGCTGAGGTTGACTGTATACACGAGTAGGTGGTTGAACATAGGCCAACAAGGTAAGCCTAACCAAGGAAAGCTCATATATCGAAATAGATGAGTTCTGTAACGAACAAGCAACTCCTTGAGCTGGTTAGTGAAAGCCGACTCCTTTCTAGTGTAGCTATAGAGGGAGAAGTCAAGCTATTAGATCCAATGGCCTTAGATAGATGCCTTTCAACTGGAAATGGAGATATAGCTCGAATAAAACCAGAACATTCATTCCCCAACGAGTGGATCTGAAGGCACGAAAGGAGGACCTGGGCACAAAGGGGTGGGGAGAAAGACCAGAACTTCACTCTGCCTCTTCTGAATATCTAGTTCCGTACCGTCAGGTCCCGTTTCCGCTCCTAGCGAGCTAACATCATAAAATGAACTTAATAACTCTCCTGCTATTCATTCCTCCGCTTGCCAATAACCTCCATTCGAAGCCCAGCCGGGAAGGCAAAACAATGATTTCCCCGCCTGTAAATGCATCTAAGGAACCCCCTGAGCTCTCCTGCTTCTGCTAGCCCATCTATTGATAGAAAGTACAAGCCTGCAAAGCCCTTCCTAGCAATAGTGGTCGAAGCCATCTCTTACCTATTCCTTTTTCCAGTGCCATGCGAGGAAGCTACGAAGCAGCATCTGAACCTCCCTGCCCGGGAGGCTCCCATCACTAGCTCCATATAGGCCCCATAGAACCCATTAGTGTAGCTGAAAAAAGCTCGCTTCACATGGGCGACTTTTTTTTTTCTCATTCACAAATCCATCTTTGTTCATCTTTATTAGTGGGGTTGTTCTTGGCTTTTTTTCTCTTTAAGTGGTTCAGATCATTAAAAAACTCGCAAAAAAGAGTGGCATTCTCCTAAAAGAAAAATGGATAAATTATGAATTATATACTTTTTAGTATATTAGTATAAAATTGGTATAAATAAATAAGATTGTCCCATGAGAACTAAAAAGAAACAAATCAGAAATTGGATTCGCACACTCAGAGGTTTTTTTTTGATAATTTTGTTATATTTTATATGGATTTCATACTCTTGTTATTTCACATAGGACCATTGGACTTATTAGTAGCTACTATAGGCTCTCAGCCTCTAGACTTTGAGTGGATTTGCTGTTTCGACAACGGAGCTTACAATCTTCCGGCCTTGGAATCGTCAGCGCAGGAATCGTCGTCAAGTTCCGACTCTTTTGCATATAATCCATATGAAATCTATCAGCGCATTCGGATTCTTGAAGCGCGAGACTATTACAATTTGCCTCCGCAGAATAATCAAGGCGATTACGAAAGGCTAGTGCGGGAGAACTTGTCTCGAGCTCGAGATATAGGCGAGGATTTTTACAGAACAATTGTTGATCGGGAATATTTTGAGCTCAGGATGTTAGAACGAAAGGGTCTCCTTCAGGACAGACTGACCAATCTTATGTTTAATGAACCCAATATTGATCGCATTTTGGGACTCTCGCCCTATTCTGATGTAAGGAAGGAAGCCTATCACTTCATTCAGGATAGGTTTCCCCCAGTCTTTTTAAATTCCCTTGAGACTTGAACAACGCTATCTAATGGATGAGAACCTTAATTCTCTTCATTCTTTTGTGACCAACCTAGAACGAAACCATAGCCGTTCTTAATTTTACCAAGAATTATACCGCTACTTCACCGATGAGGAGTTCAGGCGTTCTATGGGTCTCCCCCTCCCCTAATAGCTCTCCTTTTCTCTTAGCGTGCACAGTTTGCTTGCATGCCGCTTTAGGCACATCTCTCTTTCTTAGTTGTACCCTGGCCTAATTGAATGAAAGTAAGTCTTTTAGTTTTTGTATATAAGAAGCTGTTTAGTGTATAAGCAATTTTTTAGTGGCCGCACCGAAAGGTCTGATAAAGTTAGTGAGGCGGTGGAGGTTGGTTGAAGATGATGTTACGCGGCGTTCAGAACCAGCCTTGAAGTGAATAAATTAGAAAGAACGGGAAATGAGACGACTCTTTCTTGAACTATATCATAAACAGATCTTCCCCTCCACACCAATCACGAGTTTTTCTCCATTCCTCTCGTATATCGTCGTAACGCCCTTAATACTCGGTTTTGAGAAAGACTTTTCATGTCATTCCCATTTAGGTCCGATTCGGATCCCTCCGTTGTTTCCTTTTCCTCCCGCACCTTTTCC
>JBAGKO010217032.1:0-12796 GCA_037177275.1 Acacia concinna
GTACTAATCCAAATGACAACCAACTTGACTAAATGGGATAATTAATGGTAGCTCATTGCTATACATTTGGACTTGTAAGATTACACGATTAACAAACAATGTTATTGATAGCAAATCACAAAACCGGGGATCTGAGGTAGTAGCACTTTCTTTCATACTTTATGTCAATTTATATATGTCTTGTCTTCCCTTTATGCAATACATGTGTCTACGGGTACTCTGAATTACCAAGTCATGATAATAAAATAACATGATGGACTGTAGTGGGAAATAAAAACCACGATGGACTGTGATACAAAAGAAGTAGGGGTTTCAGCTACGGTTGACCCTGAATTACATGTGCACATTTCCATTGAATATAATTTTTCTCTATAAAATATAAGTATGTGATTGTGATTTATTGCTAATGTGGTGCATTGCATATTTATTTATCACATTTTGCATGATAGACTGTTGTTACTACACTAGTGCAAAATGATGATTTAACTACTCCTTTTCGCTTCTGTTATTAGATGAACAATAGTAGTAATTAGTTATGGTGTCTGTTGCATTAAAACGAGTCACGATAAATAAGGGGATCACCCTATCACTTATGTTATAATTTAAACAGACGTCATAAGAGACCTTACATCTGTTCTCCAAAGAACATACACCATAATTCAATCAGTGATGTGATTTTTTTAAAAAAAAACAATTACACTTATTATATCTCTTCATTTTGGATCAGCTAGGCACCAAGAATTCTTGTTTTTTTAAAAAAATTCCACATTTACGGTGTCTGGTCTTTTTGGGCCAGACACGATAAATGACTCATAAAAAAGTTGTTTTCATATACACATATTTCTTTTGGAACCAGACACCTTATTAAGACATTTTAAAAATAAAATTTTGATATACAAATAAAATAAAATCATATACTTATTTTGTCCATCTATTTAAATTTTTATGCCAATACAAAATCTAAAGAAATATATTATAAGTTTTTTTATATGATTTTGTTAAGTTTTTAAGAGTTAAACAAACCTTAAAAAGAGGTAGATTTATAATTATTAAAAGATTTCATATGGTTTTTTTATTTGGGTAACTTTTAAGATAATCCAATTTGTATATGGGAGAATATCATAAAAATATTGAGTTGCATTAGATGCTTTTTAATCAAAATATACATTGAGATATTATCAAATTTGATAATCTAACAGCAAAATAGTTGAGGTAGCCAGATAAAATTGATTTCATAATTAAAAATCTATATTTTAATTTTTATTCTTTAAAAATAATTATAATTTTTAATATCCTTATTAATAAATATTTTGTTTCCTATTCTACCAAAAAAAATAACATTTATAGTGTCGGGTGCAATTAGCAAATAGACACAGTAAGTATGATCTTAAATTATATTGAAAAAGTTTTCATATAAAAAAATAAAATCATATACTTAGGGGTCCGTCTATTTAAATTTTTAGTCCAATAAAAAATCATAGATTTTTAAAATAAATTTATTATAAGATATTTTATATGATTTTGTAAAGATTTTAAGAGTTTAAAAAACCTTAAGTATATTTATAATTATTTTTAGATTTTATATGATATTTTTAATTGTGTTAACTCTTAAATAATCCAATGTGTATTTGGGAGAATATCATAAAAATATTGAGTTGCATATATATGTGCTTTTTAATCAAAATATAATTGAGAAATTATCAAATTTGATAATCTAACTGTGAAATAGTTGAGATGGCCAAAGAAAGTTGATTTCGTAATTGAAAATTTATATTTTAATTTTTTATTCTTTAAAAATAATTATAATTCTTAATATTATTTTTTTTAATTTTAATTCTTAATATTGTTATTAACAAGTATTTTATTTCCTATTCTCCCAAAAAAATCAACACTTATATAGTGTCTGGTGCAATTAGAAAATAGATACTGTAAGTATGATCTTAAATTATATTAAAAATTTCTAAATTCCCTCCATTAATTTACCCTAGACATGCATATATCGCGCACGATTTCTCCTTCAGACTCATCACCATTGGGTTTGTGTTTAAGATTCGGCAGTTGCAGCAGAGTGGGAGCCGTGGGTTCATCTCATTCCTACGAAGTGGGTGTTGTGGGTGTATCTCATTCTAGGCAACAAGGTGTCAGATATCTAATCACATCTCCAAGCTCCTCTCAAGAATCAATATCACTACTTATCACTGTGTAGGTAGGCACGAATCTGATCTTCTTCACTTGTTTATGTCCTTGTCTTCCCATGCACTTTCTTCTCATTTTGCCCTTGATTTCATCGATTTAACATGGTTCTGTAAACTTCAATTTATGATGTATTTTTAATTATTAATTATCAATTATCCTTCAATAATGTTAATTTATTATTGGAGTTTGAAATACTTGTGATGTGATTTTACTAGCATGATTTTTTTTAAAAAAAACAGATGTCTCAAGCAAATCTACTTTGATGTAATGTCTGGCATTATCGCAAGTTCCATAAGGGTTTGCTCTAATCTATTTATATAAAAGTATTATTAGCATGTCATGGTTCCATCAGGTATTTTGCTATATTGTCACATATATTGTTTATTCCCTCTTAAACAGATATTTCATTAGCATGTGATTGTTTCATTTGATATTATGTTCTGAATGAATTTGAATGCAATTTATGGGATTTTTGTGTCGGCATTTGAAAATCATGGGTAAACTAATTTCAATATAATGACTCATATTTATGATTTTGTCATGTGGAGTTGAAAAGTTTCATGTCTGCAAAGCGTTGGGGTAGTATGAGTGTATTTTAGCTTCTCAATCTATGTACAAGATATCAATTAGGGGCTAAGTGTTTACTCTAGTAACTGACATTTTGGATAGCCAAAGCCAAATGAAACTTGGAAGATATTTGTCAATAAAGAGAATCAATAGCATAAAGGAAATAACAAGAGTGTTTCTCAACATATTTCATTGTGCTATGCTTCAAAAATAGGTGACTACACCTGCGGAGTTGGATGTGTATTTATCACTCTCTCCCTTTTTTCCCCTCTAACATGTCAATGCTACAAATGCTCTATCAATTTTAATAACTCTAGGAGCTGTAAAATGTTAGTCATGTGCTTATACAGTTTATAAATTCAAATGTTGACTATAGCAGCTGCACTTTATCTTTAGTTTTTTAGAACTCACATTTTGTTAATTATCTCTAAAGAATAATTAGACAAGTCAAAGTTTACTTCCATGCAATATAGAATGAGCTTGTTCAAGTAAAACTCTACAAGCAAGTTGTTCTTGAGCTTATTGCTTTTGTATGGTTAACATATCAATAATTCAATTTTTTCTTATGTAGGCATACACATTATTATAAATTCAAAACACTCATGTGTTTTCATAGGTATCTCCATGATCACCGCACGCAATTGGGTATGATTAATAACTATAGATTCTTGTGCCCATGTTCTATTCAACCAACTGGAAATAATACGAGTATTAGTGAAAGTCTTGCTTTGGAAGGACAATTATATTGAAGAAGGAAATAAAAAGTGTTGGTTTGCAACCTTTGTTGAAAGGTAATCTTGATTCCTCATTTAAGTGAAATCGATTTTAGTCCTATTATATTAATAGGTATCTCATTGTGGTTACCATTGGAGGCTTGCTGTTATTTGCTCATGTGAACACACCATATATTGGTTTTGTTCTTTACAACCAAAAGTGAGTTAAAATACAAAACAAGTTCTTTAATAGTAAGTGTCTAATTTGTATAACTTTAATTTTTCAATATTATCCAGCTATATCATTTTCTTACCAATATTTGATAATAGATCTTTGAAGATTCATATTGAGCTAGCTGGGAAGAAGTACTAAAGTGATATCAATTGGGTCCATTCACAAGTAAGGTTTTTAAAATCAAACAATGATTACATTATTTATATTGTTAGTGATTTTGAATTTGATGGTTCTTGTTGTGACTATCCATAGTGTCCTCAACAACCATAAAGTGTGAAATACATATATTATGTGATGATATATTTGCATGAGATCATCATTAGGGGATTACTTACTCATTTAATAAGGTAATTATATTATTAACCATTATTTTAGTTTAGACTATAATTTTCCTTAGAATATTACTTACATCAAGTATTTTTAACTTGCAGCATTACCAAAGTTTGGACCCATATTTTGAGCTACAAATGAGAGAGATCCCTAACATTTGTGGCTGAATAATTCCTGTATTTGACAAAATTAGAGTAGAAATTATATAGCAATTTTACATCTTTTTATTTTCTAAAACTTGGGAATATGAGATTAGCAAGTTCTTTGCTATTAGTTGTACATAAATATTTTATATTGTTTGTGGTATATAATATTAGATGTTGTCAGTTATATAATTGCATTTTGGTGGTATATAAAAGCATAAAGGTTAATCTTTAGTTAAAATTATGTTTATTTTTTCAAAAAAAATCCACTTATGGCGTTTGTTGTCGCCAATACGGCATAACAAACACTATAAGCAAAATCCTTATGAGGACTATTCCCATTTGGAACAAACATCATAAATTAGGCATTTACAGTGTCTATTGCCATATAATAGATGTCATAAGTTAGGCATTTATGATGTTTGTTGCCATATAACAGATGGGATAGATCCCAACTTTCCTCTTCACCACTTTCCACTACTTCTCTCAAGTAATAGTGAAAGCACATATCTCCCACATGAGTTTATTGTGACACCACCATTCTGTGATCATGACAGGGTTGACGCAAAAAGCATGACCCTTTGTCTATGTCTTCCTGTCGACAATGATGAAGATGCAACCATTTTAATTGTGTTAATTTCCCCCTTTTAAATTGTTCATTGGTAGATTTGTCTATTTTTAATTGTTTATTGGTAGATTTGTCCCTTTTACAAGTTATTTGTGCTAGGCATTCTTCGGGAAACACTTGATTGGCAAATCTGCACCTTAACCCTATTTTTATTAATATAGAATGAGCGCAAGCCATGTTTTACATGTGACATTACCTCTTTCAAAATTTGCATCATTGTGGCATCTTGGTCAGTAAATACAATAAATGTTGGTTTTTTGTTTATGTGCTTGCCAAAAAAGTTTTAAAAAGATATTTAAAAGACTCAATAGTCTCATCATATAACAATGCAGCACAAAATATCACTATTTGTAATGGTTGAAATATGAGAAAATAACATTGCTTGTCATTTTTTTAGGTTTTAGTTACTATAAAGAAATAGTGATATTTAGCTATGCGTTGTTATGTGATGATATTATCGAGTCTTTTAAGTAGTGTTTTGAAACTTTTTTATAATCATATAAGCAAAAAAAAACATCATTTATTATGTTTATTGATTAACATGCTGGACTTGCATAAATTTTGAAAGATCTAATACTAAATGTAAAACATGGAATGTGTATATTCCATATTAATAGAAATATGGTGAAACATCTTGAAAACTTAATGAAAGATAACTCTCCTTTTTTTTGGTATTATTTAATTGGTGTATTTATCTTTGTAAGGAACAAACGATGTTTGAGGAATATTGGATGACACTATTAGCAAAATACTATGTATCATATAATCCATGGTTGATGTTCATTTATAATTAATAGGAAAATTTGGTGATATGTTATACTTGCTCAAAGACTTGAAATTTATTTATTTTCAAATCACAATTTGTGCAAATTTTAATAAATGAATTAATAGTCTCACTAAATTGTGTGCTTCCCAAACTAAGAGCCTGATTCCTTTGTATAGAATGCTGCTTTTTTTCATAACTTGTAAATGAATATCCACTAAAAATTGTTTGCTATGTTTTGTTTTACTTATAATGCTTTTTAAGATGCTTGAAATGTCATTTCTTTCGAACTATGATACTTGCACCAATTAAACTTATCGAAGAGTTATCCGTCATCAAGTTCACAAGATGTTTAACCCTATTTTTATTAATATAGAATGTGCACAAGCCATATTTTACATGTGATGTTACCTC
Organism: Acacia concinna; assembly: GCA_037177275.1. Taxonomy (NCBI): domain Eukaryota; kingdom Viridiplantae; phylum Streptophyta; class Magnoliopsida; order Fabales; family Fabaceae; genus Acacia; species Acacia concinna. Next base: position 5,990 of record JBAGKO010217032.1, read on the forward strand.
TTTCAAAATTTGTGACATTGTAGCTTCTTGGTCAATAAACATAGTAAATATAAGCTTTTTACTTATATTCTTGTAAAAAAGTTTTTAAAAGCTATTTAAAAGAATCAATAGTCTCATTATATAACAAAAGCAACACCAAATATCATTACTCAGTAATGGTTGAAATATGAGAAAATGGAGTTGTCTAGTTTACAATTAATACAATATGTTGTATTAAATGAAATGGCATTCCCAAAACAATCAACATACATGTTTTAGCCCTAAAAACATTAGGAAGAAAGATAAATAAATACCCCATAAATATTAAAAACTTTGAAAGATGACTCAAATTTAATAAATGACAAATGAAGGGCAGAAAATTGGTCAGTTTTAATCATTCTCTATTGAGTTTTAATCATTTTCTGCTGAGTTTTAGTAATTATCTACTCAGTTTTAGTCATTCTCTGTTGAGTTTTAGTCAGAGCACCTCATTTGTCATTTACCAAATTTGAGTTATCTTTCAAAGTTTTTAATGTTTAGAAGGTATTTATTTGTCTTTTTCCCAAAACATTAGTTATTTGTTCTTTTAAGTTTATTTGTTTAAGTACAACGGAAGAAAGATTTTTTGTTTATTGTTGTTAAAAGCAACAAAGTGGGTACCCAATTCATTTTTTGTTGCTTCCATGTTGATAGGTTATGATTGTTTTGGGAATGGCATTTCATTTGATACAACATAAAATGCAAATTTTAACATCCTAAAATTTTTCTAGGCCTAGATAGAGGATTTTGGGTAGACCAAAAGTCATACCTTAATATTTTTTGGGCCTAGATAAGGTATTTGACATGGACAAAGGGCCTTAGTCTGTAGAGGAGAGAAAGATCTCCTGACTTTTGAAGTGAGATCCGGGGAAAGACCTATATGCAAAGAGTAAAAATTCAGCAAAGTTAGAGACTGAATTACGAACAGACTTGGAAGCCCCGAAAATTCCCATAAAATCCTAGAAATTATTTTAGAGCATCTAAAATATCATGGAGCAGTCATAATGATTTTTAGAGGCCATATGGATTTTTGGTGATTTTATGAATATTTTATTAATTTCTGGCCAGACCAGGTTTTTTGCCATAAATTAATTATAGCAGATATTTAAAGGCCTTGTTGTTCTGGATTGGGATTGAGAAAAATTAGTAGAATATTTTAGAGGATTTTTAATGTTATTTGGAGGTTGAGAAGAAGTCTAGAGGAATTATGAAAAATTGTTGAATATCGGTTTATCGTTGGTATAAGAAACTTCTTCAGAGAAAAATTAATTTTGGGAGTTCCAGACATTGAAAAATTCTGAAATTTTTATGGTAGCCTTCTGGGATATTTTCATATTTTTGGAAAAAGTTTTGGAATTTTTCGATGTAAAATGAATTTTATGAAATTTTTGGATTAATTATGATAGTACACGAGAAATTATCGTAGTATACTGAGTTAGGTGGGCCCCACAGACCCACATGCACCTTGCGCCAACTTGACCTAAGAGAAAAGCGAAGAGAGTTCAAGAAACAAGTAGAAACAGACACATGGCGGAAGGGGAATTAAGGAGTGTAAATTTTTGACTTTTGAGTAATTTTTCATAATTCCAATTCTACCCTTCCTTATGTCTATAAAAGAAGCTCACCCCCCCCCCCATTTTGGCGCATAAGAGAGAGTCCTTGGGGAGGTTTTGGTAGTTTGAAAACTCAACCTTCTTACTTAGAATTTCGAGGAGATTTCAACTACACCGACTGATCAAGCAAACAAGGTATGTACTAGCCTATATCTCCTTTCATTCTTCTCCTCTTCTCCATGGTTTTTGAGGCATTTCCTAGGGGGAAATGATGTCTATGGATTCAAGTAAGCAAGAGGAGGGAGAGTTTGGAGTTGTGTGAGGTCTATAAGGGCTAAAAAAAGCTAGTAGTCGGTGTATAGGCTTGAATAAGGTTGAGTTCTTTCCTTGGGTGAGAAATAGGGATTTTTGGCCAAGACTCCTAGGGTGAGGTGTGATGTGATTTTCATTGGTTTGATAGTTTCAATGTGTTCAAAACAGTGTTTTACTTTAAGGAAAGGTTGAAAGAACACGTGTGGAACGCCGAACCGATGAACTCACTAAGGACCCCAAGAAAGGGGAGTGGTTCGGCCAAGGGGGAGAGGGTAGGAGGAGTGTGATTTTGATGTAATGGATGTCACAGATGAATTCAGAGGCCGAAATTGTGTAGGATAAGCCTATGAAATCGGTTAAAGGATAATGGTAGTTCGGAACCCAAGTTTAATAGGAAAAGGGTTCTGAGTTAGTAACAGTAGCATATATGCATGCCTAATGGTTGTGTTATGTTTAGTCGTTGCAGAGGAGTTATCCAATATCCCAAGGGTTAAAGGAAAGCACCTGCTTCACGTGGAATAATCAGTAGCTAGAACTCCTAACCTTGACTCCTAAATGTTTTGCTTGTTTGCTTTGTGCTGTTTCTTGTTTTACTGTGTTGTGGTTGAGCAGACATGTATGTGATGTATGAGATATATGACTTTGTGTTTATATGCCTTGGCAATGTGATAGAGATAGAGTCATGTGCATGCTCTCTATACACGATGAGTGCCAAGAGAGAGGGCACTAGATGGATAAGTACGAGCATAGCATATTGCATGACTTGCATTGCATGATGTTGTTATTGGTTATGGTTCTACTACTAAGGTTTCTCCAAAAACCTTACCCTTTCCACAATGCAGGTGAAGGTACTTCGAGAAGCAAGGAGAAGAGATAGATAGAAATGGTTTATTCTGCTTCCCTGAGCTATTTTGGATGAATGTAATATGATGCATATACTGGATACTAGATTTTTTGGATAATGTATTTATGCTACTATTATCGATGATGTAATATGGGAATGCCTTTACCTTAGCCGTTATGCTATCCGAGTGACATTAGAATCATGAGATAAGGGGAAAATGGCATAGCAAGGTAATTTGGTCAAATTGGCACATGATTTTTGGCTAGTTTGGGCTTAAAATTGGGTTGTCCATGAATTGAGCAAATGACTGTATCTGGCCATGAGCCTTTACATGTTAATAGAGGATATTTTTAGCTGCAAATGGAGTGGTAGATCATGTCATTTAGAGTTTTGTAGCAAAAGTTATGCCTTCCCAAAGTTAGGCAAAAAATCTTGGAAAATTGGAAAATGACCAAATGAATATTGCCAAATTGACCGTATGAACAATGCAACTTTGAGGGGTTGCACGTGTGCTATGCTATTCTATTATACTTTAAGATTATTTTTCCCTTATAGTGGAAGGAAAGAGCTTTCCAATGAGCTTGAAATCACCGCTTTTTGATTTTTCTAGATTTAGTTATGATTTTCTAAAGTTGGTCAAAATTAAGGGCCGGTGAATAGTAACCCGATAAAGGCAAAAAAATTTCCCTTATTTTTCCAACTTGAAGTCATAACTAGTGATTCCAATAGCTCTAATATGATAATGTAAAGGCTATAAAAGAAGGTGTTACACTTTTTGGTATTAGAGTAAAGGTTTTACTAAGCCTATTGCTCGTCTGTCTCTGTGCTCTGTTTGATGAAATGTTTTGCCTGCTTGTGATTGTTATGTTTGTTCAAGTTGTGCAAATGAGATATATGAGCAAGATTGCAAAAATGGATAGACACCCAGGTATGAGGATAAGGTTTGGAAGGAACAGAGCAATATGCTCCTCAACCGATGGTCAAAGGGTTGAGATGCCAGAGACTTGGTATGTGTATGATGCTGGTAGATCCTATCAGGGATCTAATCAGGTGGACTCAGAGGAAGAAGGGAAAGTAGAGGTAACCTCAGCAATAAGACCCCACCAGTCCTGTGAAATCCTTAATAGTCGGATTCTGTTGTTCAGGCTGCAGTGTAAGGGTTGGTTTATCACCCGGAAGGTGAATCAGCTGCGTGCGTTGTATTTGCATTACCTGAGTGAGGTAAGGCAGTTTTATAGGAGGATATTGCAAGAGGGATCTCCAGTGACTGACGAGGATTGGGTAGGGGCTCTGCTGGAGGTGCTTCCCCAGCGGCGATGTGGAACCAACAGCTGAACACAGTGCTGTATGGGCCAGAGCTGAGCTTTGAGATGTGGCTCTAGCAGCTGGAGGCTTTTGTTAGCAGGACTTCTATGTAGATATATAAGACAATTTATGTGCTGTTTTGTATGAGTAAACAGTCTGTTAGCAGTGTCGTTTTTAAATGTATATAGCTATGACACTGTTAACTGTTAAACTGCTCGCTGGGCATAGAAATTGCTGCTATGTGGTATGATGCAAGGCACAACATGGTGATTGTGAAATAGCCATGGTCAGTCAAGGAACATCAAAAGACAGTTAGGGTTTCACTCTCTAAAGCTATGTGTTTTGGCCGTAAACTTTACCGTGTGTTATTTTCACCGTCAGAAAATATAACTTACATAGCAAAGCAAAAATTAAACCCTAATCTGACTATGCCTTTTTAACTGACTAATAGGCCACACTCTATATATTTTAATTATCCTAATTAATAACCATCTAACAACAATAATATTAACAATAATTAAAATAGCTAACATGTGCCACCAGTAAATAGAGTAAAATTAAGAACTAGTAATTTATAAATAATTAAGGATGAAAGAATTATGGGAGAATTGCAATTTGGTCCCAAAGAAGGAAACTTACAACAAAATGGTATTGCGAAATCGCGTATTTGCAAAAAAATTCTGTGCGAAATCATGTAATTGCAAAAAAGTTATGTAGAGTTGTCAATGCTTAACATAAAATTGTTAATGACAACTCTATGTTATGAACATGAAGTTGTAACTAACAACTTAATGATCTTCATTGATAATTTTAGGACTTTTTTATAAATATACATTTCGCGAGACTGTTTTATCGTAAAGTTCTTTCTTTAGGAGCAAATTGCAATTCTCCTAAAAATTATTGTAGAACATGTGGTAGGATATTTTGAATCGGAGGGCGGGATTAAGACTTATTTTATAGCTTGCGTATTGCTTTTTATATGCTTACATCTACTTTGAATTTTAGAAAAATAAAACGGGAAGAAGAGCAGCTTCGGCTCTCCGCGTAGACCGGGTCGAGATGACGTCATAAATAAAAGAAAAAGACAATGGAGACAGTGAGGGAAGGAGCGTAGCCCAAGGCACAGATCATGACAACATGTAACATTGACTGGGGTTATTAAAAAAAATTAAAAAGGCGTGTAATAGTTACGCATTCGATTTATTTTAATTCTTTGGAATTGCGTTTTCGATTTGTAACACCTTCAATAAAAAAAAAAACAGTTTTCCAAAACTCCCAAACGAGTACTAAATAAAGCACATCACTCATAACTTATAATGGAAGTCTTGGTTTAGAATAAATCATCTCTATTTTTCACTTCCTAACTTTACTCAATCAATTTGTCCCCTCAATTTAGAATAATATTCTCAATGCAATTAAACATATGTATTAATAATAATAAAAGTGAAAAAAATTTACATTTTATGATATTAAATTATTAAACTATCATTTTTATTTTCCGTACAATAATTTAAGTGTTTAAATTATAGATGGAGAATATGTTAAAAAAAAAAGCAAAAAACGGTCCACGTCATCACCCTCCCTTCCTAAATAAACTAATAAAGCACATCTGATCACACATAACTTCTAGATGGAAGTTATGGTGTAGAATAAAACAAATCACCTCTAATATTCATTTCTCAATTTTATCCAATCACTGTATCCCTCGTTTTGAAATAATATTCATAATACAATTCAACATATTTGTTAATAGTAAAAGTGTAAAAAATTTACATTTTATGATATTAAATGATTTAATTATCATTTCCTATTTTTCATGAAATAATTTTAGTTTCTTGTATTGTGGATGGGGAATAGTTAAGAAAGCACACAACGTCCACGTCATCACCCTCCCCCGCCAATATTTTTTAATCACTCCTTACGCTCTCTCCACTCCTACGTTTTCCACGCGCCCTCTTGGGCCTTTAATCTTTATATTCTTCAGCGCATTGGTGTTGGGCCTTTCAAACATTATTCATGATACCTATGGAGTAAATGCCTTGTGAACTTTATTGGGAGGCCTCTCAAATGATTGTCTCTAGATGTACGTGCTTATAAAAAAAATGTGAGTATTGGGGAAAAAATTTCACTATTAAAGGGCAATTTTATTTTAAAAGTGTCAAACATCAAGCAATTTTGTCTTGACCATTGTTTTATGTAAGTTTAACTATTATTTGGCTAAATATCTTAAGTTAAAAGTCTATGTGTCGTCCACGTCATTTTTGTTTTGAGTTTAGGTATAAATTTATTATAGAAGTTTTTACTTAGAAATAATGTTATCCCACAAGTTTCAAAGTCATTGCAATTTCACCCATGGCTATTATTTAGGTTAAGTTCATATGCCATCCACTTCAATTTTTATTCAATATTAGATTTAAAAATAAGTAATTTTCTAAAATGCATTCCATATTTATCATAGCATATGTTATGTATTATTATATTACTAATATATATTACTCTCTCCGGTCCAGTTAACTTTTTTTTGGAGAAGTTAAGGAAGCAAAATAAATTATTTAATCATATCATTTGTTGTATTTTATTGTATTACACTTAGTTTATATATCAAACAAAATAATTTAAAGAAAAATGATAAATTTTAATGTTTTAAGCTAATGTAATTAACTTTTTTAAGATACTTAAAAAAGTCAATTGGGCCTTTTAATTAGGACCAAGGAAATATATGTGAAACCTGATAATAAATTGCATTAATCACAAATAAAAAAAGATTGGGCTTGG